>MJUU01011557.1:20005-32642 GCA_002080025.1 Modiolus philippinarum
TCATGGTTTAGATTGTGGCCAAACTTTGTGAATTTGAGGGGTAGTTGAACTTTGCCATTCTATCGAAATTTGTGTTCTGGAACAGCTGTTCCGGACAACATTTTCCTTCGTATTAAAGTCACAGTTATATTATGTGCTTAGAAATTTGATGTCCATGCATATATTCATCTGCGGGGGCATCATATGTATTTTACAGACATAAACAGAGTAGCTAAAACTGGAATATAAACAAATAGGGAAACTTAGATGATGGCAGCGGGGGCATTTAGTCTCTCTAGTTTTTACTGACTTTTTTGGATATTATATTTTTTCAAACGATTTGTTGATATTAGAATAGTTATCAATATTTAAATTATATTCCTTAAATATGTTATTAACACAAGTATACCAAGATTAAATACCTTTTTTCATGTAGGGTTTATTAATTTTTAGTGCTTCTTTGACAAGGGGATTTATATTTTTTGTATTTATTCGGGAATAATAAACCATTGTTTGAGTTTTAATAAAAGATGATAGTGGGAATCTACCTAGCTCTACATTAGACGCAATGTTACTTGCTGTATGTTTTAGTCCCAAAATGATTTTACAGTATTTGGTATGAATTTTTTCATAATGTGGTTTGTAATCAAATGATAGCTCATCACAAGTTTTACTATTTTTCTAGAGCCCTAAGAAGGGCTTTATATAAAGGACGATATTTATCCATGTACCATATTTCGCAGATATAGAGTAAGATAAGTCTAATAAGAGTGTCAAATAGTTTAGAAGAAAGGTTTACAGGTAATTGTTCAAAATTTGAAAATAATTTTCTTAGGGAAAATAAGACTTTAAGACCATAATTTGCTTGTATAATTCATATTATTTCCCGAGTAATTCTATTCTTTTACCTCTGTAAGTGGTTCGTTATTAAAGAAAAGAGTTGGTGTGGGCGTATAAATTTTTTGAAAGGTGAGGATTTTTTAAATTTTTTTTTTACATTAACTGTAAGCTGCCAGTCATAACAATAATTTTGTAATTATTTAAAGCATACTAATAAATGGATAATAAATGTCACCAAACATGACACCATTCCTTCATAACAGGAAAGAGGAAGGGACGGGGACATGATAGATCTGAAATTGGATAACATTTGCGTTATTATTCAGCTCTAAACTAAACATTACATCATTCCTACATAACAGGAAACAGGAAGGGACGGGGACATGATAGATCTGAACATTTATTTAACTGAAGATCTAATTTTTATACACTTATACACTTGGTTGGCGGCTCTGCTGGTGATCTCTTTTAGTCCATGTCTCCCAGAGAGGAGATAGATAATACTGCAATTTTAGGCTGATAGTACTTTTACACTTGGTTGATGTCTCTGTTGGTAATCTGTTAGACCCTGGGGGTGTCACCAGGACAGTGGTGTAGTGCTTATGTGCCTCATGTGTATAGCATGTAGTAAATCTGGTACCGCAGTTAATTGTTAACAAACAAATAAAGGGAAATGGAATAAATGTACATGGGAGGAAATCTGTGTATATATACAGACGTAGTGAATTTGGTAACGCAGTTAATTGTTAATAAATAAATGAAGAGATATGGAGTAAATGTACATGAAACAAAATCCATAGGAAAAAGAAGGGAAACGGGGAATGTGCCATAAGATCTTTAATGAACGGTGAGGAAACCCCATACCCAACGGCAGGTCGGTGTATATATACAGATGGTCAGAAAAATAGTTTAATTTTTTACAAAACAAGAGAGCCTAATTTTGAATTTTGACCGTGTATTCATATGAAAAATTCTCACCTGAACAAAAACACTATAACACACAAAATATACAGAGCATACTCCCCCAGCACGGGGAATGTTTTTACGGACTCCACAATGCACGAGAGACAAGTTTCATGGTAAATAAACAAATAAATGATTATGGAGTGAATGTACATGGGACAAAATCCCTATAAATATATGGTAAGATTAAGCAAATTGAACAACGCTTTCATTGTTGTGCTTCATCTTGAAGTCAACATGAGGCCTTCAAAATTGAGCAAATACTTTTACCTCATAGTAAGTTCAAGACGGTCCCTAGCACCGGTTTCACTCACTTTCTACATGTCGAACAACGCTACATCCATCCCCTGTTTTACATCACTTCTGTCATGGATGCGGGGGTGTCAGCACGCATAACAAATCGGGCATAGCACTCTTAGAAACACTGTCATCCGTTGGCCGACAATTGGACCAATAGACAATACAACATATAAACGATCACAGGGCACTCATCGGTTGTTTGTAAGAAAACTTGGCAAGTAAACTCGGGAGATTTGGGAAATAATATAAACAGATGAATTAAAAATAAATATTTTTTTACGAAACAAGAAAGCCAAATGTTTAATTTTGTTAGTGCAGAATTGATATTATTTCTAGTCAACCTAGGGCCCCCCACTGAATCGCATTTCAAATAAACCATTAAAGTATATGGAGTGAATGCACACGACACAAAGTTTCTACAAAAACATGGTAAAACCAGGCCATGGAATAACGCTTTAATTATTGTTGTTCATCTTGAAGTCACTATGAGGATATGGACAATGACTGCTGTTCATACCTCATTGTAAGTTCAAGACGGTCTATTGCAGCCGTTTGGGCGAAACTAAGTATTGATATCTCTTTATATGATAATTCTTTTATCATTAAATATTAATAAAAATTGTGTGAAAATATCAAAGGTTATTGTTGAAAAAATAATATAATTGTTTTTTTCAAAGGCAACTCAGACATTCGGCTGTGGTGTAAACATTTTAGGTCAATTTCAAAAGACAAAAATACTAGTGTGAAGCTAGCCTGTAATTAGTAGCCTGCAATTCTTCTAGGCTGCAATTCTCGGGTGCGTTCGGCATTTGTTTTTGGAAAACAATGTGTTAAAATATTAATTGTAACTTTTATTTGTTTTTTCGATGAATTATTTAAAATCCGATGTATTTTAAAGAGAAAAAAAATAAAATGCGTCTATCGTTATAGGGATGTCTTCTTGGAGGACCGCGTCCGTAAAATGTTCTAGTAGAATATTATTTAAAATAATCAAATAAAAAAATGAATAAGTCCTTTTTAAAATACGCATAAGGTAAGTTTTCTTTGTTGTATACTTTTCGTGTTCAAAAAAACAACTTATAATTCGTCTTTTCTATATAAATGTCGTAATGACTTTTTTGCCTATATCGTACTTGGACTTTGGCTATGGTAAAAATGAAGAAGAGTTACAAATTAAAACAACTTTTATTCACTGGGAATCTCCATGTAACTCAATATGAGTCACATGGCAACATAAAACAATAAAACAATATATGATAACGAATGCTGAAATGAAAGCCATATTAACTGGAATTATTGATTAAAATGTCTCTTTTAAAAAACACAAATGAACAAGAACTATTTTCACTTTAATTATTGAATTGATTGTCTCTTTTAAACAAAATTTTCCCGAACATAGTAAATTAGTCTGCAACGAGAATATAAGAATTAGATATATGTAAATAACATTTTTCTTATAACTAATCACTTTGAATTATAACAATATCAATAAAAACAATGCAAATTCATACAGTAAAATACGTGTTTGTGTTTCTATGGTTCGAAATATTTTAAACATGTTCGAGTGTAAATGATATTATATTTTTCAATGTCGATTCAAATTCAATACTTCCGGTTATATAAAAACAATGATTGTGCATGATAATGGTGAATAAAAGGATATGGAGTAAATGCACATGAGACAAAGTCTCTACAAATACATGGTAAAAAACAAGCAAAGGAACAACGTGCAAACATGTTGATTTGATATATGACTTAACAATGAAGGGAAATGGAGTAACTATAAATACGTGGTAAAAACCAAGCAATAGAGCAACGCTTTTATTGTTGTTCTTCATCTTGAAGTCACCACGAGGCCTTCAACAATGAGCTTTGCTCATACCTCATAGTAAGTTCAAGACGACCCCTAGCACCGGTTTAAGCGGAATTCTTTGCTAATTGTCGAGCAACGCTACAAACATGTCTTTCTTGGTCATGGGTGCGGGATTGTCAACAAACATCAATTAAACTGGCAAAGTGCTTTTGCAATCGCTGTCATCCTTTGCCCGACAAAAGCACTAGTGTCTTAAGCTATTGGACAACTACAACATATAGACAAACACAGGGCACTCATCAAGTCGAATGTAAGAAAACTTGGCGTCATAAAATAGTGAGATATGGGCACTTAAAACAGGTGGTCTGGATTACATTTCGAAATTACAAAAATAATTGCCAAAATTTGAAAGTATCAATAGTATATCCATATGAGAAATTCTCTCACGCACAAGTACACCATAACTGAAAAATATAGAGAGCAAGTTTAAATGTATACTTCCGGTATTCTATTACAATGTCTAGCGCATGATAAGTTTAAAAGTATACTTCCGGTATTCTATTACACTGTCTACGCATGACTTCCGGTAACATATAATAACGTTTGCGCATGATCATAACTTTTACAAATGTTTACGGTTATATCTCACTGTTTACGGTAATATTGATATTTGACAATTATGTGTGCATTAGCAGCAGTATATACTCTTGAACGTGCAACATGATTATAATTGAAATAACGGCTTTTAAAACAACATGCATTATATATTATGAGTACTTAAATGTAGTGTCTTTGGTCTTCCGTCTTTTGGTGTTCTTGCTTTTGCCTTGTCTCTGGACTTTGATTTGTGTAATCTTGTGCTTTGTTCCTTCGGTATTCTACTGCTACATTTTCACCAAGGTGTTTTAAAAGCTTTGCCGTAGGGAAATTTTTAGAAACGTTCATAGTAGGTACTCTAAAGATGGTCAGAGCCGAATTAGGGACCCTGGTGCCGACTTTGCAAGACTTTGCCCTTCCAGGCAGTCTTGGTAGCTCAAGATATTGCCTGTAGCTACATTTCATTAAGGGGTTTCAAAAGTTTTGCCGTAGTGAAATTTTGAGAAACACTTATAGTAGGTACTCTACGGATGGCCAGGGTCGATTTTTGACCCCTGGTGCCGACGTCACAAGAGTTTGCCCTTGCAGGTAGTCTGGGAAGCTCAAGATATTGCCTGTAGCTAATTCTCACCAAGGGGTTTCAAAAGCTTTACCGTAGGTAAATTTTGAGAAACGCTTATAGTAGGTACTCTACGGATGGCCAGGGTCGATTTTTTAACCCTGGTGCAGACGTCACAAGAATTTGCCCTTGCAAGCTGTTTGGGAAGCTAAAGATATCGCCTGTAGCTATATTGAGTGGTAACAGTAGGTACTCATCAGATGGTCGGGACCGACATTAGACCCCTGGTGCCGACCTCACAAGAGTTTGGCTATCCATGCAGTTTGGGAAGCTCAAGATATTGCCTGTAGCTACATTTTTACCAAGGAGTTTCAAAAGCTTTTGCCGTAGGGAAATTTTTAGAAACGTTCACAGTAGATACTCTCCAGATGGTCAAGACCGACTTTGGAACCCTAGTGCCGACTTCACAAGAATTTGCCCAGGCAGGCAGTCTGGGAAGCTCAAGGTATTACCTATAAGTACATTTTCATAAAGGGTTTTTCTTTGGTGGGCAATATCTGTATTCGTGAAAGTCCGAATGCAAAAAAAGGAAATCATTGTACGTAAACATGGCAAAAAAAAACGGTAATCCGAGGAACACAAATACAGAAATGGTAGTGTATTTGTACTACTCAACAAGTATGTTTTACAAGGATTTCTATGCAGAGATCAGTCGATTGGCCAGGAAGCATACTGCTACAAGATCTGTGCAAGTTGAGTTCCCCTACAAAATTATATACAGCACTTTCGAATCAAAACCAGGATAATCGCAAGCAGAGAACATAGTTTTACATTCGACTCTAATGTAGAGGTCTTTAGAATTTTTTGTTGTGTTTTGCAAATACTCTTTGTCAAGTAGGAGAGAAGCGAACAGAAAGTCCAAAGACAATGATATCAGAAGCACAAAGAAACAAAAAATATCAAATAAGTAAGGCACAGAAAAGAAAAATAGCTCAGAAATACAGATAAACAACACAAACCCAATTGAAACCATGGATCTATCTATATTGGGTTTTATTCGTATGTTTATTATACTATAGGGAAACGGGACAGATAAAGAGGAGGATGTGGTACCCATAAACCGGTTTAACCCTATCGCTGGCTTTTGCTAGCGTCCGGCTGTCCCAAGTTCCTATCGTTGTCTATGTTTGTCTTTTGTCTTATTCGTGTTCTTCATGTGTAGTTCCATAGCAGATTGTGGCATGTTACTTTAATTTTCAGCCATTGCAGGTGTTTCCTGTTATCCATTTTTTTACATGAAATCAGGTGCAACAGTACAGTAAACATCTCCTTTTTCTGATCAGAAAGCTGCTGGTTAAAATTTTAAGACTTTTATTAATATTTTTGTGGGTACAGCTTTGTCACTATTTATTAAGCATTTATTTTAATAATATCATAAATGTGGATTTTTTTCTGAAGCTGATACCATATGCTATGATTTAATTACTTTTTTGTTATAAATGAAAATTATCAGTAAACAACTGAAAGAAATACTTTTACGAAAAAAAAATGATTTCCAATATTTCGTTAGTGCTATATAGTGGATTTTCAGGTCGCATTTGACAGGAATCTTGGCAAGAAAGATTGCCATAGAAAACGTAATGACGTTTGTGGATGTAACATGACCAAATGTAGCCTTATCAACCATATTAAGCAGCAATGATGGCAAAGAACGTTACGGGACTCCGGTAGCGCATTCGATCTCCAACATCCTACAGCAGCACCTTGTAGGGTCTTTTTCTAATTAAAGACATCATTTCAGGTCAATATGGTATCATACAGGAGATAAACATCTATTTCTAGTTGTACATGCGCGCTCCATTACTTTTCGAAAGGACACCTGCAGGTTTTATGCTGATCTATGACATCATATCCGGTCAATTTGGCGGAATACAGGAGATAAATGTCAAATTTTCGGTTCTGTTTGCGTGCTCTGATACCTGCCAACAATACCCTTATAGATTTTAGTAATGTTCAATGACGTCTTTTTCGGTCAATATGGGTGATGAGTGCCACATTCGGTCACGTTACTACCATTCATATCATGTTCAGTTGACATCACGTGACTTTCGGGTGAGTTGCCACAGCAATGCACGATACTGCAACGGTCAATCGAGTAGCATAAGTATATAACGTTGAAATGCAACTTTTGATACTCTATTGACCGTTGCGATATCCGGTTGCTATGGGAACTCCCCCCGTCCAGTTCCCGTCAAAGACGACCTGAAAGCTCTCTTAGCTACTTTCGCTGGGTGGGTCTCTTTAAAATGGGGGTCTGTTTCAACATTCCGAGCATTTTATATCCTTATTACCATGTTTTAAGAGTGCATGTCAGCCAAAATGGAAAAAGCGGGTAAAGCGAGTCTGTGATGGTGAACGGTGTTTTCAAGCCCATGGCCTATTACAGGAATTGCTTAATCTACTTTTTCGGAAACTTATTTCAGCTGTATTGTTGAATTACCATGAAGGCTTTTGACATGTGTTTAGGAATGTACGAGTTCCTTTTATTCGAACTACACCTACCCTCGAAACTAATTGATGTTGTCTTCTGTTGTTCAGCGTAGTTTCCGCTAACATTGTGGCCCTGGACACTGTTATCCTGCTGTATCCTAGTAACTGTTATAAGCAGAGCTCGGTTTTTGGATCTCAGTCCCTCTAAAAAATATTTCCATAAAGACGTATGTACTGGCTATAAAACATGCTTTCTCATATTATGAATACGATTTCTTTTATATAAACAAGTGCGTTCGGCTCGAATCACTATTCTTTACAAATTTGAGTTTACAGATAGAAAAGAACATTCCATTCTTACATTTGGACAGGTGAATGCCTTTCTTCTTTCTTTCTTCTCCCGTCCCTTATCTCTCCTCTCTTGTTTCTGTATCTTTGCCTTAAATACCCATTTCCCCTTTAGTCCATCCCAACCATCCCTTTCTCCTGCTGGTCTCCATCTACCCTTACAGTTCAATTAAACACTCCTACTTTATATGAGTTTGTATGTTAAAACTTTGTTGAGATGAATTTCCAGCACTTATTCAGGCAATAACCAGTGATGACATTTAATTATAGATCATCATATAGCTATTTCCCAAAAAGGTGCCTTTACCAAACTTCTGATGTATTCTGTATGCACACTACTGTTGAGTTATCTGAAATAAAAAAAAATCATACATTTATTGAAATGTAACTTTGTCTCTGGTTCTTTTTTTATATATTGCCATTGACTTGGATTATTTGTTTTTAGACTGGAGGTTTGATTCCCACTTACTTTAACCAAACTGCAAGTCTTAAAACTAATATACCAAGTCAATGGCATAATCATAAAAAAAAATAAAAATAAAGAACCAAAGACAAAACAGCACAGTACTGATAAATTGAGACACATATACCGGTACATACAAAGATGAACTTCATGGGCTAGATATACATATTCCCTCGTTGTACCGCCCCACTTAAACAGCGGTCCCCCAACTTATCGCCAACCATTTTCAAGGTACATTTTTCAAAAATTTCCATAGTTTCAATGTTATTTATTCCCTCGATATATCACCACCCTGACTTATTGTCAATTTTCCTATTGGGTTTCAATCACCTGTATTGACCTTCGCCTTTGCTTTGGGCCAATCACAGGTGTGACCTCATCCAATATGACTGTTTTTGGACATCATTATAGGTCATGTACGTTGTGCACAATTAAAGTTGTGCAAAACAATCGCAGATTCCAATCATTCAGTTGTTTATAATATTCGTCTAGTCTTTGTCGTGTTGTCTCAATTATTTTTTTGGATTTTAATTTTGGAACTTTTGCTATGGTATTTGTATGTAGATGTATTTTCAGCCAATTTTATTTATTAAGTTGGTTTACGGATCAGCCGACCCGAATATTTGGAAATTGAAAAAAAATTTAAACACAGTTTTGTATTTGTAATTTATTTCTGTAGACCATAGATCTTCTAATCAAGCACATAAAAACATAAATGCTTACATCAGCTTAAGACACTTGTGCTTTTGTCGGGAAACAGATGACGGCGATTGTAAGAGCGCTTTGCCAGTTTAATTAATGTTTGTTGACAACCCCGCATATCAAGTGCCTAGAACTACTGATTTGGCTGTACAAACTGCTTCCTTAAAACTTAATGTGATCGTTCATGCGTGACTAAGGGGCCAGAACCACCATCCGGGCGTGGAATCGGTATGTACTCCCAAAGACGCAACTGCATATCAAATATCAAGTGCCTAGGACTACTGGAATATGCTGTACAAACTCCTTGCTAAAAACTTAATCCGATCGTTCATGCGTGACTAAGGGGCCAGGGCCACCATCCGGGGGCAAATCGGTATGTACCTCCCAAGATGCAACTGCATACAAAATATCAAGTGCCTAGGACTACTGGTATAGGCTGTACAAACTGCTTGCTAAAAACTTAATGTGATCGTTCATGCGTGACTAAGGGGCCAGGGCCACCATCCGGGCATGGAATCGGTATGTACTCCCCAAGACGCAACTGCATGTCAAATTTCAAGTGCCTAGGACTACAGGTTTAGGCTGTACAATCTGCTTGCTAAAAACTTAATGTGATCGTTCATGCATGACTAAGGGGCCAGGTCCACAATCTAAGTAGGAATTTGAGTTGTACACATAATAATGCAACTGCACATCAAATACTATGGACCTGCAACTAACATAAGCCTGTTAATTCACAATAGTTTGCAATTGTTGACGCCACCACCGCCGGACACGCTATCCCTAATTAAGTCTCGCTTCCGCGACTTTTTTGTAGCGGGCTAGACAAAAAATTGAGGTTAAAAAAAATAGGGCGGGTGGGGATGACAATCTATAAATTAATTTGATGTGGCCTAAATGCTTACATTAAGCAACTAACATAAGCCTGTTAATTCACAATAGTTTGCAATTGTTGACGCCACCACCGCCGGACACGCTATCCCTAATTAAGTCTCGCTTCCGCGACTTTTTTTGTAGCGGGCTAGAAAAAAAAATTGAGGTTAAAAAAAATGGGGCGGGTGGGGATGAGAATCTATAAATTAATTTGATGTGGCCTAAATGCTTACATTAAGAGGTCAAGAAACAGTGATACCCTGGCCAAAAAAAAGTGGGAACTTAATTTTTCAATGAGCATAACAGCAAATGGCTTGACTTGGTTGATAAATAAAAAGTTTGAGTGTTAATTTGAATTTTTTCACTCCCCCAACCCTAAATTTTTTTTGGCTTATGTCCGTAAACCAACTACTGAAATGAAAACGGCCTTACCTGTTTTCCAGTAGTAATTGTAGGCCATAGCTACAGCAAACTTGACAAAATTCTACAGCGCATTTGTTTAATTGTAAATTGAGACTATCGTAAACGATGCCGATAGAGGTTTTCACAATCAGGATTCAATTTGAGAAGTACGCATGTTGGTTTTGGAGCTGCCACTTCACGTACTGCGTTATGAGCAAGCACAACCAAATCAATTTTATCATAAATGTACATGCTTTCATAGACTGTGACCCGGCTGAATTTTGCTCATTCTGTTATTTATGATGTCTCGACGCTTTAATCTGTAACATCGCGAAAACAACATTCCAGAACCTGCGATGTTATTATCTGCCCTTGGTACTGTATTGTATCCCCTTAAAGATACTGTCCAATCGGCTGGGCAACCTTTGCCTACAGGGTCCTTGATTTTGTCTAGCCGTTTATGGGAACTTCGTCCCTTTTCAGCTATTGCACCATGCTTGCACTTATACTGTATAAATGGCAACTTCCACAGATATATTTGGGTAGATCCAGAGTTTGCTACCGGACTGACTAACACGGACTGTGACAAAACCGGACTTTTCACTGGCAGTGTGACGGGTGCCACGCGTGGAGCAGATCATGCTTACCCTTCCGGAGCACCTGATGATACCTAAGTTTTTATAGGGTTCACACTGCTAGTGCTTTATAATTTAGTTTTGTGACGTTCTTGTTCTTTTTTGTTAATTTGTTTTGTCTTTGTCATACTGTCTCAACTCGTGTTGCTGTAAATTGCCGTGATTTTGGATTTATGATTTTAGAATTTCCCCTTTCCTCGTTCTTGCTTCGGTATTCGTTTGCCGATGTATTCAACTACCCAAACGAATCAACCCGATATTTTCAGGTCAAGGAAAATTGGAATTTTAAAAAGTTATGCATTATGAATGCTTAATGTACAGAAATCGTTACCTAAGCTAGCCTCGCGATTAAATTTGTTCGTAAAAACAGATATAATTTCATGACACATTAGTTACAATGAAGCACTGATGATGCTTTAAAGATGTTTTCGAACCGACTGAAGATTCAGATTATATTGGCAACCCTTGCCCCTGGGGTCCTTGCGTTTGCATAACCATCAGGGATGACACAATATTGGCAAAGCATAGATTACAGTAAATGAATGACTAAATACCGAAGTTACTGTGAATTTAAATTCTGCATATGCGCATTTCGACAACTTATGTCTCATCAGTGCAGATAAAATCGAAACGTTTAGAAGACCATAAACTCAAAGATGTTTAAAACTGATAGAGAACAAATAACCAATAAGAGCTAAATGTAAAGCCAAAATCAGCTTAGGACAGAGCTTTGTATGAGGGAGATACTCCTTAGTTTTAAACAGAATTTACAAAAATTTAGATATTGTACGGTTCAAAATAAAATCGGCTTTCGGGTCAGCACCGAAGTACTGACTACTGGGCTGGTGAATACCCTCGGGGACTAACAGTCCACCAGCAGTGGCATCGACGCAGTGGTAATAAATAACAAAATACCGAAGTTACTGTTGAATTATTTTCTGCATATGCGCATTTCGACAACTTATGTCTCATCAGTGCCGATCAAACCGAAACATTTGGAAGTACATTAACAATATGCAATGTAATATGAAATTTCAACGCCAAAATATGGGTAAAATTGAATATTTTTGGGCGATTTTCGTGAAAAATTAATTTTCAGCATTTCAGAATTTTACAAAATTCAAAGTTGAATTGTTAAATAACCGCCCCTTAACCACGCACATGATCTTATTTGTGATATATGGGAGTCTTTGTGTATTTTTGGTGTTTGAAATGATATGTCATTGGACCTTTATTCAATGTTTAAGCTTTTCAAGCTGAATAAAATGAAATAAATTGTATTGAATGGTTGTTAGAAGGGGTAATATGTTTGCAATTTATGAGAGTTTAGTTAATCTAAAGTTTTCATTTTAATAGCTAAGATACAATGAAACGATCTTTTATAAATCAATGAAGTATTTACATCTCTAAGTCAAAACAGCAAAAATTCTGAAAAACGGAAAATTCCCATTTTGCATAAAATTTTGAGAAGAGGGGCCAAAGAGAGACCTCTTAAAAAGTTAAGATCTACTTAAATAGTTTTCTGCATGTCAGCTATAGTGAAATACACACAAGAATTTGCATTAGACATTATCTTTTTTTTTTCATTTAGAGCCTGAATATTTTTAATTTTCCCTTAATTTTAAGGGGAAGGGTGCTAATGTTGGCATTTGTGATCCCAGAATAGGTCTGAA
>MJUU01011560.1:9532-48355 GCA_002080025.1 Modiolus philippinarum
CCCCCCTGAATTCCGAATTCCGGCCATATAGATCGGTCCCAAACCTATATTTTCTTTTTAAATTGAACTCTGAAAACCGGACGACTTTTTCCGTGGACAATGAAATCGACCAAGTTTATCAAATTTGTCAGAAATCTCTTGCCATCTTGATTGATAAGTAACTGTATTTGAACAGATAAGCGACAATATTGATTGAAATTTACAATAACGCAGGGAAATATACTGAAATAGTTAAGTCACAGCCTAAACTGACCTTAAATATCATATATAACATGTCCGGTATTAGAGTTCGGAATTTGAAGACCGGATTTCGGAACCTCCGAAAACCGGAACCTCGTAAAACCGGCCGATTTCTTTGGTCCCGACGGAGTCCAGTATTCGGAGGTTCCACTGTATCAATATCTAAATAAAATTAATAAAATATACTATTTAAACAAGTATACCAAAAGCAAATACTTTCTTCAAGCAAGTTTTTATTAACTCTTGATACTTCTCTAACAAGGGAGTATATATTATTTGTATTTAAATCATTGTTGAGGTTTTGATTAACAATGATAATAGGAATAGTCCTGACTCTGCCTTTGGCGCAATATGTTCTGTTGATACTGCTGTATTCTGTAGGAAAAGGGGGGAGCCGTGTTTGCATTGTTCTTGTCTCCCCTTTCCCTCCACAAAACGGGAAATGCGAATTCCTGTTTTTCTGGCTACATTTTGTTTCTGGGATACTAGCTCTCGACTGGTTGATAACAGCTTATGTGGTCTTTCGAGGCTTGACCCTGGTAAGAACAAAGTATACAATCAATGTTTTATTCTGGCAACCAAACAACAAGTCAATAGATAGAGAGATAGAAGTGTACAAGAAAATATCAAAATTAAAGCAATTCAAATTCAAATACTAAAGTTATCTTTATTCGTTAACATCACTTGAAATATTTAATTTATCGTTGAATAACTTTACTATTTTATCCATTCATTTTATTACTTCATGGATACATTTTATAACTTCATGAATTCGAACTTTTCAATTGTTATTTGAGCACCTGATGTCACTCTCAGTTTCACTGGAGTTCACACTGTGAGTGCCTTTGTTCTGAATGTTGTGGTTTCTGGTTCTGTGCTTTGTGTCTGTCTGGCGTCATTGTTTTTGTGTCTAACGTCATTGTTTTCTGTGTTCTCGTGTTTGCCCTGTCTTTGGACTTCGATTTTTGTGAATTTCACCCCTTTGTTCCTTCGGTATTCTACTGCCGTTGTTTGATACAAAATTGCAAATTATTATTATTAAAAATTTACTCATAAAATTATTTAAACAGATACACAACTGGTTATAACAAAATAAAGAATCGATCTTATATTTCAGCAACCAAACAACAAGAGATTAAGAGGCCTAACGTCACGTGTTGTAAGGTGCTGAATTATTATCAGATTTGCATCCCGATTGATTGATTAAAGTAAACCAAATGTAGTCTTTTTAATTATCAAAACTTATTTACCTAAAACATCTGTCAATTTACACCTATTTCAAATTGCAAAGAAATCTAACTACATGGGATAAATAGTTTATTTCTCACATGTCAACTTAAGCCTATAATGGACATTTGTGTGAAATTCAATTATTTTAAGTCTTTTAATCTCGGACTTTTTACACAATTATTACGTAACATTTTTTTTGTATAACGCGATATAAATTCGCCTATATTTCGTATTTATTTACAAACCAATTATCTCTGATCTGTCATCACAGTTTATGAAAAATTGATTTACTCTTTCTACTTTAAAATTCATTTAACGCCCATTTTAATTATTCCACAATACTTATTTATCAAAATATTAGTTTAATATATAACACGTATTTTATCACCATTAGATATCTCCGTTTTTCGAACAACATTCCTCCTGCAATTTTAATTTCTTTCAAAACATTCATTCATCAAACTTTTAGTTTAATATATTTTATGTTTTATTCATTTAAAACTAAAGGCAATATTAGTTTATCTGTTATAATATGCTAGACTGCCTTGCGTCATTAAATAATACGAGAAATAAGACATATTATTTTTCTTAAATATTCTTTCTTATTATAGGATTTATCAATTATGGCTTTACATTTATAAGACGTTAACATTATTGATGTTATTATTTTTATGTGTTTCGCTGAGTGACCTTGGCCTGTTGTAGACTGCCTAGACTATTTGACGAGCAATATTTCTACTCATGACATGAAAACAGCATACGTGTAGACGTCTTCTATTGGTTTTACAAACTGTGCGTGCCTTATCTCTGGTTGTTGTCCGAAAATTCTTCTGTCGGCCTCTTATTTAGCCACCTAGGTCACTAACCCCGGTTGTCTTGAAAACCAAATAGAACGTTCAACGAGAGTATTAATTAAATATTCATTAAACCATTTTTTAATTCACTTTTTTGTACTTTATCACTATATTTATTATTGACTTTATTTATTTTTTTTTCACACATTTATTCATTTATTTATCTATTTTCCTATAACATTATGCTAAATTAAAGATCTTTCAAACATAGTAGGAATAATATGTACACCACATTTATTTCATTTTTATTTATTTATATATTAGAGGTATATTTACCTTTTTCCACTTTATTTCTTCATCTCTTTATTTATTTTGTTCAGGCAAGTTTATTATGCAATCCATATTTCATCTAAAGCATTTGAACACCTATTAAGCTATCTGTTGCATACAAATTAATCTTTAAGAGATTTTATGTTAAACTTTATTACGTTATGTGTGATTGGCTCAGTCCACTTAGCACTAATTTTACAGAGCTTGATGGCCAATCATGTCTCGTTTAAAATTCTTGTAGTAAAATATAACTTGTATTCTCTTAAAGGGAAATTTAAACACATATTTAACTCAAAATTAATAGCAGTCGCTATAGAACACGAAGCAAAAACTGCGACACAATTACATTTAGTGCATCAACTATTCAATAATTTAAAAATTTGCCTCGCGGACACTACGTATTAACCGTATACTGTTGGGTGCTGACGCAACATTCCATCCAAGTTCACTCCAAAAGCGTTCCTCGCGTGCACTTCGCGTGTACTTGAAAGTGATTCCATGATAGCCTAGAGTGAACTTGTGACCACTTTCAAGTGCACTTGAAAAGAAGATGCAATCGCAGGAGTGATCGCAAAGTGCACTTGAAGTGAACTTCGTGGCAGCTTTGGATTGTTCTTAACGATTGGTCAGTTCAAAACACGTGATATAAATGTGATAAAATTAACTTTAAGCAAAAGGTATGAAAACTCGACGACTTCATTTTCTTTTTAATATATATTTTTGATAATAAATTAAAACCAAAATGTCATTATAAATTATGATGAGCGTTGTTTTGTTTTATTTATACATTACATGCTTACGTCACAGTATATTCTTAATAAATCTTTCAAAAAAGGTTATTTTATTGAGGCCTATGTTCATGCTGGAGACATTAAATTCACATGTAATTTCCAAAAAATTTAGTAAAAAATTAATCTAAAAGTTGGGGATATTATATGTTGGTGCTTATTTCAATTGTCATTTATATGTATTTTTCCCAAAACTATCTTATAACATTGAAATATTTTTTTTTATTTTAGCCTTTTCCTTACTGGTGATACCAAATTTATACATCTTTTGTTAAAAATAACCTCAGCAGTGGGAGATATTAGGTGTCGGTGCTTATTCAATTGACAATGTCGTACCACAAAATTTACTTTGTAAGACTGAAACATTTTGCATTTTATCTTTTTTTTTCCTTTCTAGCAATACCAAACCTATACATCTTTTGTTAAAAATGACCTCAGAAGTGGGATTGATTAGATGTCGGTGCTTATTTTGATTGTCGCGACACAACATTTAGATGCATTTTTCCTAAAATTACCTTTTAAGATTATAATATTTTCCGTTTTAGCTTTTTTCCCTCTCGTGATACCAAATTTTTACATCTTTTGTCAAAAATGTACTCGAAAGTGGGAGATATTATGTGTTGTTGCTCATTTCAATTGTCGCGACACAACATTTATATGTATTTTTCCAAAAATTACCTACAAAGATTAAAATATTTTGCATTTTAGCCTTTTTCCTTTCTCGCAATACAAAATGTATGCATCTTTTCTCAAACATGTATTCAAAAGTGTGAGATATTATAAGTCGGTGATTATTTCAATTGTCGCGACACAACATTTATATGTATTTTCCCAAAAATACTTTATAAGATTGAAATATTTTGCATTTTAGCTTTTTTCCATTCTCGAGATACTAAATTTATACATCTTTCTAAATTTATGTAAATTCCAAAACCGAAGGATTAAATCTCATCATCGTAGTTTTGTCCTTAGCTAAATTTGATATTACTGATTATTCGGATTTCGTTTGGTTTGATGCATTTTAACATTTTTTGAAATTATGGATTTCCTTTGTTTGGGTTCTAGTGCTGCTGATGAGGAATAAATTTCCGAAATGGCCATACATCTCATTAAAATTATTGCAGTTGGAGTTAACATATGTGTTGGTCTCATGTTCATTTCCTCCATATCATTTCGTAAAATATTTATTTCAATTGTCACGACACAACATTTATATATATTTTTTTCCAAAATTACCTGATAAGATTGAAATATTTTGCATTTTAGCTTTTTGGCTTTCTCGCGATACCAAATTATTGCATCTTTTGTCAAAAATGAATCCAAAAGTGGGAGTAATTATATGTTTGTGCTGATTTCAATTGTCTGGACACAACATTGATATGTATTTTTCCCAAAAATACTTACAAGATTGAAATATTTTGAATTTTAGCTTTTTTCCTTTCCCTTGATAATAAATTTATACATTTTTTGTTAAAATTGACCTCAAAGGTGTGAATTATTATATGTCAGTGCTTATTTCAATTGTCGAGACACAACATTTATATGTATTTTTTTTTCCAAAATTACCTAGTAAGACTGAAATATTTTGCATTTTAGCTATTTGCCTGTCTCGCGATACCAAATTGTCGCATCTTTTGTCAAAATGAATCGAAAGTGGGAGATATTATATGTTGGTGCTGATTTCAATTTTCTCGACACAACATTTATATGTCATTTCCCAAAAATACTTTATAAGATTGAAATATTTCGCATTTTAGCTTTTTTTTCCTTTCTCGTGATACTAAATGTATACATCTTTTGTTAAAATTGACCTCAAAAGTGGGAGATATTACATGTCAGTGCTTATTTCAATTGTCGCGACAAAACATTTATCGGTATTTTTTTTCCAAAATTACCTTATAGACTGAAATATTTTGCATTTTAGCTATTTGTCTTTCTCGCGATATCAAATTGTCACATCTTTTGTCAAAATGAATCCAAAGTGGGATATATTATAAGTTGGTGCTTATTTAACTTGTCGCGAAACAAAATTTACATGTATTTTTCCCAATATTACCTTATAAGATTGAAATATTTTGCATTTAAGCTTTTTTCCTTTCTTTGGATACTAAATTAATACATCTTTTGTTGAAATTGACCTCAAAAGTGGGAGATATTATATGTCAGTGCTTATTTCAATTGTCGCGACACAATATTTATACATATGTTTTTTTTCCAAAATTACCTTATAAGACTGAAATATTTTGCATTTTAGCTTTTTTCCTTTCTCGCGATACTAAATTTATACATCTCTGTTAAAATTGACCTCAAAAGTGGGAGATATTATATGTCAGTGCTTATTTCAATTGTCAAGACACAGCATTTATTTTTCCAAAATTACCTTATAAGACTGAAATATTTTGCATTTTAGCTATTTGTCTTTCTCGCGATTCCAAATTGTCGCATCTTTTGTCAAAATGAATCCAAAGTGGGAGATATTATATGTTGGTGCTGATTTCAATTGTCTCGACACAACATTTATATGTATTTTTCCAAAAAACACTTTATAAGATTGAAATATTTTGCATTTAAGCGTTTTTTTCCTTTCTCGCGATACAAAATTTATACATGTTTTGTTAAAATTGACCTCAAAAGTGTGAGATATTATATGTCAGTGCATATTTCAGTTGTCGCGACACAACATTTATTTTTCCAAAATTACCTTATACGACTGAAATATTTTGCATTTTAGCTATTTGCCTTTCTCGTGATACCAAATTGTCGCATCTTCTGTCAAAATGAATCCAAAGTGGGAGATATTATATGTTGGTGCTTATTTCACTTGTCGCGAACCAAAATTTTCATGTATTTTTCCCAATATTACCTTATAAGATTGAAATATTTTGCATTTTAGCTTTTTTCTTTTCTTGAGATACTAAATTTATACATCTTTTGTTGAAATTGACCTCAAAAGTGGGAGTGATTAGATGTCGGTGTTTATTTCAATTGTCGCAATATTTTGCATTTTAGCTTTTTGTCTTTCTCGTGATACCAAATTGTTGCATCTTTTGTCAAAAATGAATCAAAAAGTGGGAGATATTACATGTTAGTGCTGATTTCACATGTCGTAAAATAACCTTTATATGAATTTTTCCCCAAAATACTTAATTAGATTGAAATATTTTGCATTTAAGCTATTTTCCTTTCTAGCGATACTAAATTTATACATCTTTTGTTAAAATTGACCCCAAAAGCGGGAGATATTATATGTCAGTGCTTATTTCAATTGTCGCAAGACAACATTTATATGTATTTTTTTCCAAAATAACCTTATAAGACTGAAACATTTTGCATTTTAGCTTTTTGTCTTTCTCGCGATACCAGATTATTGCATCTTTTGTCAAAAATGAATCCAAAAGTTGGAGTGATTATATGTTGTACTTATTTCAATTGTCTCGACACAACAATTATATATATTTTTCCAAAAAAATACTTTACAAGATTGAAATGTTTTGCATTTTAGCTTTTTTTCCTTTCTCACGATACTAAATGCATACATCTTTTGTTAAAATTGACCTCAAAAGTGGAAGATATTATATGTCAGTGCTTATTTCAACTGTCAAGACACAACATTTATATGTATTTTTTTTCCAAAACTATCTTATGAGACTAGTACTATTATTCGTGGGGTTTCAATTTCGTGGATTTCGTGGTTCGATTAAACCACGAAATTAAGTTCCAAACGAAGTGCATTTTTCCATAGATTTTGAATGTATGGAATTTGAAACCACGAATATAAGTACCCACGAAACAGTGATAATTATGGAAACCACGAAAATTGGTGACCACGAATAAAAGTTCTTCCACAGTATTTGCCTTTCTCGCGATACCAAATTGTCGCATCTTTTTTCAAAATGAATCCAAAGTGGGAGATATTATATATTGGTGCTGATTTCAATTCTCGCGACATAACATTTATATGTATTTTTTTCCACTATTACCTTATAAGATTGAAATATTTTGCATTTAAGCTTTTTTCCTTTCTCGCGATACAAAATTTATACATCTTTTGTTCAAATTGACCTCAAAAGTGGGAGATATTATATGTCAGTGCTTATCTCAATTGTCGCGACACAACATTTATATGTATTTTTTCCAAAATTACCTTATAAGACTGAAATATTTTGCATTTTAGCTATTTGTCTTTCTCGCGATACCAAATTGCCGCATCTTTTGTCAAAATGAATCCAAAGTGGGAGATATAATATGTTGGTGCTTATTTCACTTGTCGCGAAACAAATTTTATATGTATTTTTCCCAATATTACCTTATAAGATTGAAATATTTTGCATTTTAGCATTTTTCCTTTCTTATAATACTAAATTTATACATCTTTTGTTGAAATTGACCTCAAAAGTGCGAAACATTATATGTCAGTGATTATTTCAATTGTCGCGACACCACATTTAAATGTATTTTTTTTTTCCAAAATTACCTTATAAGACTGAAATATTTTGCATTTTAGCTTTTTTCCTTTCTCGCGATACTAAATTTATACATCTTTGTTAAAATTCACCTCAAAAGTGGGAGATATTATATGTCAGTGCTTATTTCAATTATCAAGACACAACATTTATATGTATTTTTTTATATATTACATTATAAGACTGAAATATTTTGCAATTTAGCTATTTGTATTTCTCGCGATACCAAATTGTCGCATCTTTAGTCAAAATGAATCCAAAGTGGGATATATTATATGTTGGTGCTGATTTCAATTGTCTCGACACAACATTTATATGTATTTTTCCAAAAAATACTTCATAAGATTGAAATATTTTGCATTTTAGCTATTTTCCTTTCTAGCGATACTAAATTTATACATCTTTTGTTAAAATTGACCCCAAAAGCGGGAGATATTATATGTCAGTGCATATTTTAATTGTCGCAAGACAACATTTATATGTATTTTTTTTTCCAAAATTACCTTATTAGACTGAAACATTTTGCATTTTTGCTTTTTGTCTTTCTCGCGATACCAGATTATTGCATTTTTTGTCAAAAAATGAATCCAAAAGTGGGAGTGATTATATGTTGGCACTTATTTCAATTGTCTCGACACAACAATTATATATATTTTTCCAAAAAATACTTTACAAGATTGAAATATTTTGCATTTTAGCTTCAATTTTCGTGGATTTCGTGGTTCGATTAAACCACGAAATTAAGTTCCCAACGAAGTGCATTTTTCCATAGATTTTGAATGTATGGAATTTGAAACTACGAATATAAGTACCCACGAAACAGTGATAATTATGGAAACCACGAAAATTGGTGACCACGAAATAAAAGTTCTTCCACAGTATTTGCCTTTCTCGCGATACCAAATTGTCGGATCTTTTGTAAAAATGAATCCAAAGTGGGAGATATTATATATTGGTGCTGATTTCAATTGTCTCGACACAACATTTATATGTATTTTCCCCAAAATACTTTATAAGATTGAAATATTTTGCATTTTAGCTTTTTTTCCTTTCTCCCGATACTAAATTTATACATCTTTTGTTAAAATTGACCTCAAAAGTGGGAGATATTATATGTCAGTGCTGGTGTCAATTGTCGCAACACAACATTTATATGTATTTTTTCCAAAATTACCTTATTTTGCATTTTAGCTATTTGTCTTTCTCGCGATAGCAAATTGTCGCATCTTTTGTCAAAATGAATCCAAAGTGGGAGATATAATATGTTGGTGCTTATTTCACTTGTTGCGAAACAAAATTTACATTTATTTTTCCCAATATTACTTTATAAGATTGAAATATTTTGCATTTTAGCTTTTTTCCTTTCTTATAATACTAAATTTATACATCTTTTGTTGAAATTGACCTCAAAAGTGCGAGATATCATATGTCAGTGATTATTTCAGTTGTCGCGACACAACATTTATATGTACTTTTTTTTCCAAAATTACCTTATAAGACTGAAATATTTTGCATTTAAGCTATTTGTCTTTCTCGCGATACCAAATTGTCGCATCTTTTGTCAAAATGAATCCAAAAGTGGGAGATATTATATGTCAGTACTTATTTCACTTGTTGCGACACAGCATTTACCAGTATTTTTGCCCAATATTACCTTATAAGATGCATATTTTGCATTTTACGTATTTTTCATTCTCGCGTTACTAAATTTATAAATCTTTTGTTAAGATATTATATGTCGGTGCTTATTTCAATTGTCGCGAAACAACGTTTATATGGATTTTTCCCTATATTACCTTATACAAATGAAATATTGTGCATTTTAGCTTTTTTCCTTTCTCAAGGTACTAAATGTATACATCTTTTGTTAAAAATGACCTCAAAAGTGGGAGATATTATATGTCGGTGCTTATTTCAATTGTAGCGACACAACATGTATTAGTATCTTTTCCAATATCACCTTATAAGACTGACGTATTATGCATTTTAGCTGTTTTCCTTTCTCGCAATACCAAATTTATGTATATTTTGTCAAAAATGAATCCAAAGGATGGAGATATTATATGCTGGTGCTTATTTCAATTGTCGCGACACGACATTTATATGTATTTTTCCCGAAATTACCTTATTTAAAACTGTTTTAACTCTTTACCATTTATGCATTTTAGAGGAAAAATAACACATTATGTCACCCTTTTAATACTGGCATATAAAATAACAGTAAATATGTAAGAGTGTTGATTAGACTTATGAGTGAGTTAACCTCAAGTCATTGCCTCACCAATGATACAAAGAAAATTGATATTTTCATGGAGGCTGTTGCCATGGCAACAGGAAACAATATGGGAAAATCATCATTTTTATTAACATTTTATATAAATCCGAACCTTTATAGTCGATTAGCATCTTGCATGTATTGAAATAGGATCAACTGAAAAATGGAATTGGTTACTTTGGCAATCCTCTAAAATTTGCATACACAAATATTTTGTGAATCTGCAAATTTGTGCATTTATTTGTGTTGCTAGGCAACAGTCAATTATTAATAAATCAACGGAGTTGAATACTTAATTTTACTGTATATTTTGATGAATTTGAAAAGAAAGATTTTCGTGTCTTTAACTAAAGAGCACTGGTCATAAGAGTTTTTTGTAGAGTTTATATCGGTTTAGGTATTTTTTTTGTTACCATGGCAACCAAATCCAAGGAGAAAAATGACATAAAAATTAGTGATTATTGATTTCCGTAGAATAAGCTAGTATATGAATGCCAGATTTCAGCAAACTTCTACATATACTAGAATATCAAAAGGGAAAGATGACAACACATTTCAAGGTCACTACCTTGCGGGTCAAGGTCGAAGTGGCTAACAAAATTTGACCATTGATTTTCGGATCATAAATCATAATCTTTTAAAATAAATTAAACTAAATTATTTTTAGATTATTTTTGGCAACAAGGCCAATTTTCCTCGAAATCAAAACATATACATGAACATTCCCTGTTGTCCCTTTGTTTAACATAAAATAAAAGTCCTCTGGCATTTTCTTTGCTAAAATTGGCCTTAGCAACCGGTTTCACTCTTCTAAGAAAGGGGATTCCTCACTATTTTGCAACGTTTTATCAAATTCCACATGGATTCTGCATGACTTTTGTTTGGGTGATTACAACTTCTGCAGCCCCCTCTATATCCGTCTAATGATTTTCATGCCTTTACGAAATAATGTCACTTTGAATACTTGAAATATAGACTAGTCACTGCCAATATATTTGAACTTGATTTTAACTAGCCATGCATGTGTTCCGTAGTCATTTGTAAATTTGTTTAGTATGTATCAACTGCTCTGTTACTGTGGCAATAAAGAACTTGATTAGTCAAACACTGAGGTGATGTCTTTTTTTTAAGAAATTGGGTGTGCAGTGTTACAAGTTACAATGCTTACATAGAAAGACCAGTTCATCAGTGAACTACATTGCATTATAAAGCCGGAGACTTACCATGATGCCCTAGACATGACATATCATTCAATAATTTTAATGCATCTTTTTTCCGCTTGAGTAACCAATATGCTTTCTGTGCATTTTGGGTGGCAATGTTAAAAAAAAGCAACACTGAGGACAAAAATACACAGTTCACCATAGAGAGTGATATTACCATCATAGTGATTTATTAAATTATGCCCCTGCCTGAGTATACTGAATGTGAATAAAAAGTTATGACCGCATTACTGAATACAAAATACATAATACTGTTGATCTATGTTGTCTTGTGTGTTCTACATGATAAATTAATTGCCAAATTTGTATTTTTGCAACTGTATGAAAAAACAACAAGTTGGTTCCTCTCCAACTCTATATCCAAACTAATTTTTTTGTAGAAGTTGATAAGGTTACAAAATTGACATACGATACAATACAAACAAAAACCATAGGGTCTCTTCATAGGTCAGTATACCATGTTCTTTACCTCTATATACTAAACACTATGATAGTATCACAAAACGGGCACCAAAACTTAGAGATATTGTACTTTGTATAATTACATAATATTGTTATGTAATTATACACATGAACTGTGGTAAAGAAATACATGTATATAGTATCCAAAATGTGAATGGTATCATGTTAAGTAAACAGGCTAAATTTTAAAGATTTTTTTCTGTTGATTACGAAGTACTATAACAATGTGTATTTCATGTGTCTCATGATTTAAATTGATAATAATGACAGTAAAAAAATATTTACATAATATGCAGCATGTAAACAAGGTAGTAAACATTTCAAAAATGGTGTAATCTATCGGACTTGAATATGCACTAGGAAGTGCTACTACATGTATAAATGATAACATATTCCATACTCGGTATCTTGAAATAAACTAATATTTATATAGTTTCCCGAAAGAGGGAGTAAAATTCAAACTTTATAATTCCTTTCTTCGTTATCAGTGCAACTAATTTGATGCAAATTTGTCATTAAATTTTGAAAAAAAAAAATTGAATGTGTTCTCTCCTATTGCATTATGTTAAATAAAAAGAAAATTACATGAAGTTACCACAAACCTAAATTCTGCATATGGTCATTTGTACGCATTGGCGGATCCAAGGTGGGGGGGGGTCCGGGGAGGGAACCCCTTTTTCTGGACAATCATGTATTTTTTAATGAATATCCTGGTGTTTTAGTAAGAAAATACCCTTCAAAATCTTCGCGCCTCGCTACGCTCGGCGAAATTTCCTTAAAATTCTGATTGGAACCCCCCTTTTCAAATTGTCTGGATCCGCGCCTGGTACGAGTTATATCTCTTCAGTGCAAATCTTATCAGAAGATGCTAGTCTTTGAACCAAAATATGTAGAAAACCTGATAGAGAACAATAATTAGTCAAGATTTTAAAGATAAATTATGTTTCCCGATGGTAGCCACCTTTGATTAGTACTGGACTACTTGGAAACAATTTTGAAAGGAGTCCATTCAAGGACCATTGCGAACAAGTTTGGTTCAAATATAAAATAGTTTCAGAATAGATTTTTGAACGTGTTTCCTATAGGTTCAATTGTAAAAACTGTAATGTTCTCAAGTAACGGCTATCCTGAATTGGATACTGGCACATGACATGGGTTACTTTTTTATATTATTCATAATTGGCCGAGTGAAAGAAGATTTTTTATTGTTTTTATATGCCCGAGACCAGACGTAAAGCGTAAAGGAATGACAAAGGTTCACTCTCACGACTCTTGCCATAGCCAGCGCAAATGAGATGATGCAAACATCAAACAACCCATTTCTGAAATTATGATCGAACGAGTGCTAGGGGTCAAGAGCAAGCCTCGTGTCAACTTCAAAAGAACAACAACAATAAAAGAATCAAACCATTGGTTGGTTTTACTATATATTTGTAGAGTGTCTGCCCCATGCATGTTTTAATCCTGCGTACACTGTATCTTCCATTGCCTTTTTCACAGTGTATCCCCCCCCCCACTCGTGCCAATATGAATTTGTAATTCCAATGTTTGCAAATCTTGTGCCACCATTTTTGAAAGCTACCAATTAGTGTAAATAACCAAAATGTGCAGAATTTCGTGGAACTACCTAAAATCATATTAGTTTGTTGCTAAGTTAGGACACTTTTACAAAATTACAAAAAAAACATGAGAATTTCATAATCTCATGGGAAAATACATTTTCCCAAAGGATTTTGAAATATTGTCAATGGAACTTAAAGGATTCCCATGGGAGATGATAATCTCATGGGAATAATAAAAGTCCCATGGAAATTATAAAAATCTCATGGGAATATTTCAAAATCCAATGGGAAATGGGAAAATCCCATGGGAAACTGCATTTTCCAACTTGAATTTTGAAATTCTTGTGTTTTTCAATGGCTATGCTTTCAAATCATACCAAGATACAGAGTTACAGATATTTTCTTAAGTCCTATGCGCCTCTGCACATTTTTAGTCATTCATATTATTTTGTAAAGCGCTAAATATGGTGGCACTAGATTTGCAATCATTGAAATTGTAAATTGAAATTGGAATGAGTTAAAAACAAAAACCTAAGAAAAAATTAGAAACGAAATAAGTGCAAACGGTTCCGGAGATCATGTGAATAGTCTCTCTATATATAACGTGTACTAAATTTTGGTAACAAGACGTTCAAGCATTAGGAGAAATCCATCGTTGCCTGTCTGGCTTTTTATTTCTGGCCTCATTCTAATCAAGCCTGGTCTTAAAAGCCGATCCGGTTTTACGATATTCTGTGTATAACCATGATAACTGTTGATATTGGATCTTGTTAATTTTCGATATTTTTTTATTATTTATTTATACACATTTATTATTACTATTTTATCATTAGTTACATTCCATTTATTTATACACATTTATTATTACTATTGTTATTATTTGTTACATTCCATTTTGATTTTATTATTGTGTTTAAATTCATAATAATGAAACAACATTATTTTTTTTTCTAAAAAAGCGATAATTTGATTTTTATGGGGGTCGGATATCACTTCCTTGCCCTCCATTAAAATCAAATGGTTGCTCCATAATGCTTGAATGAAACTGCATGTCTAGCCCTTTTTAACAGCTAAATTTTGGCATATGATAAATCGGACTAGAAATGAATCCTTCAGATTTTTTTAAGAAAGAGAAATACACGAGTAGATTTAAAAAGTTTACTAATTTTTAGAAATGGGAGAAGAGAAAAAAAACTTCCATCAATGCTACGAAGTTTTGAATTTCGTTAGGGGGAGGACAATATGATTTGCCAGTGGAGAGACTTTGAATTAATAATTCAAATTATGGTGGCATTGAAAATGATTATTCTAATCCTACTTGTCAGAAGAATAAATACTAGTAATCTGATTTTGATTTGAAGAAAAAAAAATGCAATTACAGATAAATAATTTGATGTGACATTTAGTGTAAACAAATAATTTGTTCTAGGTGGACAAGAATATAAATAATTTTTTCTAGACAAAAATCGACCAACCCCCCCCCCCCCANCCCCCCAACTGAAATCAAATTGTCCATGGTTTCATATCTGAAGCAACCTTATTATAAGATAAGTATGCTTTCAAAAAGTTGTAGTCTTGCATACTACACACGGAAATTTTCAAAACAAATTCATCAAATGACAGAATGTGACAAGTGCTCTCTACTTGAAGGTCAAATAAGTTCCGGTATGGCCAGTGTATCTCAAGTACAATTGATTTTTACTGAATATCTTGTGCCTTTCGATTGTTACTAAACAATGGGAGTTGCGTTTGCAGGGAATTTCAATATTAGATGCAAACAACGGAATTTTCTGCTGGTTTGGCAACGGGTAGATGCCGGTCATTACATCTTGACATTTGATTAACCCCAAAAATAATCGACAGTTCGGATAATTTACAAATTTATTGCATTCATGCATGAATTTGATATTATCTTAACTATTCCACGGTTTTTTATTCAGCAATAAACATCCAAATATCGAAAATGAAAGAAGTTTAATGTGCATTCTGTTGACGATCGTTGTACTAATTTCTGACCCATAAATTTAAAGTTAATTTTGACAACGTGACGGATTTTTCCGTTTTTCGAGTGGAACTTCATTTCGCAAAAACTCAGGAAATACTTGTTCAATTACCATAAATAATACACGAAAATGAAGTTAAACATCAAATCTTTACAACTACCGATTTATTTTTTCCTGTTTCAACCCACGAAATAAATTATCATTGCAAGAAGACATTGTAAAAAAAATCGCTCGAATTTATTTGCTGACCACGCTTTTAGGTAACAAAAACCGTACTTGTATTTTGTCTTTTTAAAAATAGAAATATACAGGGATTATCTCTGTGAGACGATCTATATGGTGCATTTTTATTTTTGGCAATATCTTGAATAGTAAAGTTGAAAGGAGTACTTAAACCCATATGACAAAACGTCTTGCAAAATGACGATTTACAGATTTTTACGCACCCGCTAAATGGACAAGTTCTCCAACAGATCTTCATATATTCTCAAACTAATTATACATTTGGACACAAGAAATCATAAGCTTTCCATCGATATATAACACTTAATGACAAGTTGTTCTATAAACTTTAAATACGTCATTAAATAAGACATAACCCTTCAAAAAACGCTTATGACCCTAATTCGGGTCATAGGAATGGTAAAGAGATAAATATCACCTTACATAAAACTTCTTTAAAAGGATGCAATAAAGTAAAATAAATTAAAAAAAAAATAGTTATTTTATTCATTCGTAGCATATGCAGAAAATAAATTAACAGTAACTTCAGTTTTTAGTTATGTAAAGATTTAGTATCAACTGCATAATGAAAACCTGACTTTTCAAACATATTTATGGAAAGATTTACAAAAATTTATATCGCGAAATGTAAAACTTCTTCGAAATGGTATGATAAAGTAAAATATTTAAAAAAGTGAATTATTTTGGTCATTTGTAAAGATATAGTATAAACCTGATTTTTCAAACAGATTTATGTGAAGATTTACAAAAAGCTATATCACAACTGGGACTCACATTATTATATTAGTCCCAGATCACAACATATAAAACCAACTTCTTCAAAAGGATATAATAAGATATTTTTTTTTAAATGAGTTATTTTAGTCATTTGTAAAGATTTAGTATAAATCACATAATGAAAATCTGACCTTTTGTCATTTATTAAGATTGGGTTAATGGGGTATTCGCGGGAAGTGCGACGAGTTGAGGCAATAAAATCGTTGAAAAACGGATCTGAGACTGGAATACACGTTCTTATAATTCTACATGACTACCGTTTTCATTTTTGTAGCGGGAATATATCTTCTGACATGTTTTATAATTTATATATAACTGCTTTGATATTTTTTAGCATTAGCTTATCAAAAAGAATGCTATACGTGGAAATAAATTTGTATAACCTCAGCTCTCGTTTATAAAAAAAAGGGATCTATAACTATAGATATCAGATAACCTCGTTTTGAATAGTGATCCTCGCGAGAGCTTTCAAGTGAACTTGAAGTTCACTAGTGAACGCGAAAATACCTGTCATGGAATAGCTGCCTAATCCAAAAAAGTGAACTTCGCGACAGCTAAGAGAACGCGAAGTGCACTTGAAAAGTGAACTTTAAGTTCACTTTAAGTGCACTTTTTGGAACGTTGCGTCTGCACCCATCTGTAGGCACTTCATTATTCAGCTCTTCGACTCTTATCTTATTTGTACATTATTTGGAACAAACATATTAAACCTACAGATCTAAGTCAAATTTAAGGATTGCAACAATTGTTGTCAGTTCTCTATTAATCATAAAGAATTATGCAAAGGGCTTCTTAGTAGTTTGAAATATCTACCCTTCAAGTTCATAAAATTTGAACAAAACCTTATTTTGAGCTAACCTGGCAAAAGGCCATGTTACCTTTTGCCATCACTTGGCGTCCGTCATCCGTCGTCATCGTCCTAGGTCCTTCACAAACACTGCCGAAATTTTTCCAATCCATGGCCGCCAGCCCATATCATAGTTCAACATTAGACCCTATCGGAAGAGCATGTATTTGCTATCTCCTCTAAAGCTACTGAAGCAAATTGATCCAAACTTTACAGGAATGATGTATGGAAAGTATTTACTTAGATTGCCGATTTTTTTCGATCCGCGAAAAATCATGGCCGCCAGCGCAGATCATATTTTAACATGGGATCCTTCGGGAAGAGCATGCATTTGCTACCTCCTCTTAAGCTACTGAAGCAAATTGAACCAAACTTTACAGAAATGATGAATGGAAGGTCCTTTATGTAGATTGCCGAATTTTTTCCGATTCGCTGAAAAAGTATGACCGCCGGCGCAGAACATAGTTTAGCATTGGACCCTATGTGATAAGCATATATTTGCTATCTCCTCTGAAGCTACTGAAGCAAATTGAATCAAACTTTACAGGAATGATGTGTGGAATGTCCTTTACTTAGATTACCGAATTTTTTCCGATCAGCTAAAAAATGGCCGCCAGCACAGAACATAGTTTAACATTTGGCCCTATGGGAAAAGCATATATTCGCTATCTCCTCTGAAGCTAGTGAAGCAAATTAAACCAAACCTTATAGGAATGATATATGGAAGGTCCTTTATGTAGATTGCCTAAATTTTCCCGATCCTCTAAAAGACAAAGCCGCCAGCACAGAACATAGTTTAACATTGGACCCTATGGTAAAAGCAGATATTTGCTATCTCCTCTGAAGCTACTAAAGCAAACTGTATCAAACTTTACAGGAATGATGTATGGAATGTCTTTTACCTAGATTACCGAAATTTTTCCGATCTGCTAAAAAACATGGCCGCAAGCGCAGAACATAGTTTAACATAGGACCCTATGGGGGAAATGCATATATTTGCTATCTCCACTGAAGCTAATAAAGCAAATTGAATCAAACTTTACAGGAACGATTTTGGAATGTCCTTTACCTAGATTTCCGAAAATTTTCCGATCTGCTAAAAGACATGGCCGCGAGGGCAGAACATAGTTTAACATAGGACCCTATGGGATAAGCATCTATTTGCTATCTTCTCTGTAGCTACTAAAGCAAATTGAACCAAACTTTACAGGAAGGTCCTTTATATAGATTGCCGATTTTTTTTTTTCGATCCGATTAAAAACCATGACCGCCAGCACATAACATAGTATAACATGGGACCCTATGGGAAAAGCATATATTTGCTATCTCCTCTGTAGCTACTGAAGCAAATTGAACCAAACTTTACAGGAATGGTGTATGGGAGGTATCCTCTAAAAAACATGGCCGCCAGCGCAGAATATCGTTTAACATTGAACCCTTTGGAAAAAGGCATATATTGACTAAGTTCTCTGAAGCTACCGAAACAAAATTAATCAAAGATACAAAAATACCAAAGTTGCATCATGAACAGTAAAATTTTGTTATGCTGTACACGTGTTTCAAGGAGTAACCTCTCATCAGCAGCATTAAAATCAAATAATATGGAAGTAGTGTAGAGGAATGATGTATGGAAGGTCCTTTACTTAGATTGCCGGATGTTTTCCAATCTACCAAAAAACATGGCTGTCATCACTGAACATAATCTAACATTGCCCCCTTGGAAAATCACATTTTCTCCTCTGATACCACTAAAGTAAATTCAACCAATCTTTACAGTAAGGATGTATGGAAGGTACTTTACAAAGATTGCTCATCTCGTTTCGATAAGACAAAAAACATGGTCTCCAGTGCAGAATATAGTTTAACATAGGAGCCAGGAATGAGATAATCATCCAATTATCATCATTTCTGATACTAATCAAGCAAATTTAACTTAATGTATAGATCCTTTTCAAAAATTATTCATTTCAATAGGATCAGACAAAAACGCGGGTGCCAATGAAGAACATAGCTAAAATTTGATCTCATTGGTAAGAAAACATCATTTTTAGTCATGTATGGCATAGAAGCATTTTGTCAGGTGAGCGATACAGGCTCAGTCTCTGAGCCTCTAGTTTTACGCTAAGCATAATAATTCCATTGTATTGAACATATTTCTTTATAAAATTAATTATCTATTTCTTTTTATTTATGGATATCACTTTATTACAATTATTTAAAGCCTTTTCTCATTTTTTATCTTAATGTTTTATTTCTTTCGTTTATTCCTTTCTTCAGCAACTTTTGTTGTTTTTTATATCATGTCTTTAGAATTATTTCTCGTTATTTCACTATAAGTATGTTTTCATTGCATTGCCATATAGCATCAAAAGATATCAATTTTTGGTTTATTCAACTTCAAGCTTAACATTATCCGGGTGATTATATTATAAACGTTATTAACCAAGGTTAATCAACTTCAGATAATATAAAAAATATTATTTTGGTTCAAAACTTTTTTAACTCAATCCTTTAATTATTTACATTACAGGGATTATAGTTCAAATAAGTTTAACGTGGACAAAAAATATTTAACTTATCTATTCTTACGTTAACTTGTCTAACAACAATATTATCTTTTAACTTATTCAAAATTTATTTTTTATTATTTCATAATCTCTTTTTTCCATTTAACCGTTTTTTTATAAGAATATTTTGAGACTCGGTTTTATTAAACTCATTCTTACAATAATAAGAATAATTATTCTATTGTAAACAATATTAAAACAGTTAAAAAAAATAAACAACTAAATACCGAAGTTACTGTGAATTTGATTTCTGCATATGCGCATTTCGAAAACTTATGTCTCTTCAGTGCAGATAAAATCTAAAATAAACTCAAAGGGGGGTAATAACAACATAAAGTTTGGAAGACCATAAACTCAAAGAAGTTTAAAACTGATGGAGAACAATTAAAACTATTCTTATTTCATATTTCAACTTGATAATTTATAACTTATTAACTTATACTTTAAATTTGTTTATATCTTATTTTGAAATACGATATTTTACAAAATCGAAACAATGTTATTTTCTGTACAAGACCAAAGATAGAAATTAGAAACATACATACGTTATACACACAAAATTTAAGTTCTTTTAAAATTATCATTTCTGCTGTTGTGTTACTGTCACATATTATATTTATCTGGAATGAATTTTTCGGAATCTGCACACTCCTTTTCGCATTGTCTTCTTTCCAATTCGTTCGTGAAACCCGCTCTAAATTGTCTAAATGTTGATCGTCGGTCCGAAAATTGGCTTTATAATTCACATTTAAATTCCAAAAAGTGTTTTTTTAGGAATCCAAATATTATTCCTAAGCATACTCCCGATTTGTACTTCTGCCATTATAACTAATTTGAATATCATTACGTGTGATTCGAATGAATTTGGGATGATCAATTCCGAGTCTATTTACATCATTTACATTCCTCTTTTTCTGAATCTATATACATATCTATGTACACTAGCTTCACCTCCTTCTTTAATTATCCGTCCCAACCATCTTCATTAGTTTTCCCTTTCACTGATCTTTTTTTTAAGTTTATATTCTTCATTTATCTCTGAGGTACCGTGATCTTTTCACTCGTCTTCGCCATTCCGTTATGTTGAGATATGTTGTGCAGAGGAAGGAGGGAGAGACGGCTTTGTATCGTTGTTGTCACCCCTTTCACCCCACAAAGCGGGAAAATAAGGATTCCTGAATCTGGTTTACATATTTTGTATTTAGGGGAAACTAGCTCTGGACTGATTGTTTACAGCTAATGCGGTGTTTCGAGGCTTGGCCCTGGCCATAACAAAATATACAATATATTTTATTCCAGCAACCAAACAACAAGTCAATAGATAGGTTTTAAGTCACAATATTTAGTATGGATTTTTTTCGTATTGTGCTCTGTAATCAAATCATAATTCATCACAATTTTTCACTGCCCTAAGAAGGTAAACGTTCAAAATTTGAAAATAATTTTCTCGGAGAAAATAAACACTTAAAACATATTTTTGCTAGTTCGTGTATGCATTCTTTGAATTGACCTTTAAAATTTATTGTATTTCCTAAGTAATTATATTATTTTACTTCTATAAGCGGTTTATTGTCATTTAAACCATTGTTGTGAATTAATTCTTTTGTATTAACCGTGGATTCTTTTTAAAGAATCCACAGCACCCCCTCTATTGTTATCTCCAATTTAAGATGTTATAAACGTCCCGAGGTAAGTGTATGTTTACTATATTTCACCGCGACATGATTATCCGATAGAGAGAAATAACTTTTTTTTCGAATCGAATGTTGTGATACCTTCGTTAGGCACGGACAATTTGATTTTGGGGAGGGAGTGCTGAGATTTCACCCAAGTCCCCAAGCGTTTGGCCCTCATGCTAGGAAAATTTGTTTTTTGAGCAATTGTTTTCTCAATTTAAATTTTAATTTCGATATTTTTTTAACCAAGACGCTGGTGTTAGAGATTCGGGGACAGATTTTTTTCTTAAAAAAAAATCCCAGCGCCACCAATGCAAATCAAATGGTCTTTGCCTTACTGGGTAGATTATACCAACTACAGTAATGTATATAACGTCTTGTTGGAGTAATGGAGAAATCCTTGTATTTTTGCGTTTACTTACATTATATTCCGACCTGATTGTATTAACCTGGTTAGGTTCTATGTGAATCAAATAGCAAAGCAGCTTTAAAAGACTTTTTATGAAGTCTGTGTTTCTATTTCCAATGGAAATGTTGTTGTATGATGACATCATCAATAATTAATATACAATGTAATAAACGTTTCAAATGCGTACAGATCAGTAAAAATCCTTTTTCTGGGGAGGGTGAAAAAAGGGGGGGGGGGGTTGTAAAGAATCTAAAGTATATACAATAAAACATTATATTTCTTTCCTTTGTAATTTTTTTTTGTTATTTCCAACCGGAAATGTGACTTGATTAAATATATTACCAAAAATTGCTCTCTTCCGGTTGTAGCCATGTTGGTTTAACGATAAAAAAGTGATCCGATATATTTTTCATTTTACACACCAATTAATCATGGATTTACAGGCAAGGCCCGCAATCATCTTGGAAAATTAACGGATAGTCAGAAGTGCATCTTTCAGTTATTATATTGATTAATTTGTCTTCCTAAGCTCTTTTACTCATTCAATTTTTCCATCCGTACGCTTTGTTGATACGCTTTGTTCACAATTTAGCGATAATGACCAAACAAACTGATAAAGATTATGAGTGTAAGGATTTCAGTGATATTGGTCGATGTTTCAATCAACTTCATGGATTTTTTAAGGAGAGGTTGAATCCCTCAAATTACAACACAAGACACTAGAGGGGCGTGTGGAGATTGTGGAGGACAAACTCAATTTGCCAAAAATAAAATACATGACAACCAAAATAAACATATTACAGACTTGGAAGGAAAAATAACGAATGGAGCCACTGAACAACTGAAGCTTGAATTATGGGGTAGAAAGAGGAATGTTGTAATCCGTGGAGTAATAGGGGCCCTGTGAAAGGAGAGACCCCAAAGGTTACAGACGTTTTAGTCAGAAATTTTTGAAGGACGTACTCAAAAGAGAGGAACAACGTGCTAAGTCTATACTATTTATTGCTGTACATCGTCTGCTCTCGGGAGAGGCAGATAAGTGTAACATTATATTTCGCCTATCTAGTCTGATTGACAGGGAAGACGTGCTATCAGCAGCCACCAAACTACCAGCATAGAGTGGGTTTAGTTTTGTTCTGGACCTACCACCGTCTCGCCACCCGCCGAGAAGAGCGACTGAGAAGACGCAAGGAAATTTCACCAGTCCTAAGGAAGAAAACACGAAATGTATACACTCAAGAACCACCGTTCCTGTCGTTACACACAAAATCTCATTATATGCTTCCTGGAGATGCTTTTTGTTTATACAATAAATTAAACAGTTTTCTCTCTTGTTTATTTTATGATTTTTTTTACTTAATTAAACCACTCGTTTTGTAAATTAGTTTTTTTTTTGTTACCTAGTTTGTTTCTGTGGACATATGGCCTGATCAATACATTTCAGGTGTTTATTTCATTCAAAATGTATACAAACAAACGGCTGTCTCCTTCGAGGTTCGCGTTTTTGATTATACCAACATGGCGACGTCCATGTAAAGATGCATGATCGTAAGAAAATAGTTAATAAATAGATTCATTTGATATGGTTATCTAGGTATTACTAGGTTACAAACGTTTTTTGATTACCAAGCATCAGACGTGAAGCAAAAACATATTAAATGTTACAGTCTTTTGATATGTGAAGAGTAACGACTGTCTTCGTTTCACACACGCTACCTCAAAACACCAAACTTCTTTTTTTTATTTTTCTACATTTCTTTTGTTGTTATGACCAGGACTGTGTCCAAAAAGGCGCGCTGTTTTTATTCCATGATCACGTAAATAAACTAAGTAAATCTTAGAAGTGAAATATATTTTATTCATGAAATTATTTGAATAGATGTTTGGGTTGGGGATGGAAAGAGAAGAAGTTGTAATCTGAAAAAAAAGTAGAACTCTTGATTAAAAGGGGAAAAAACCCTTTTAATTGGATCAGATGTTTTGTGATTCATGTGTATATCTGCGAATGATGCTATTTTGAATAAGAAGTCTTTTTGGAGGAGTGGGGAGAGGTACTCATAATATACATGTATAAATATTAGTAGTTACTGAAGTACTTAATTTATCTGCCACCTCATGGTCCAATGATATACAATTAAGAATATGTCGAAATATAAGTTATTCATATGAAAACTATTTTAACAAAGTTATTTTTCAAATAATGAATAAAAGCGTGCTTCTTGCATATGCAGGCACCCCAACCCCTCTCTGGTAGGGGAAGGGGGTAATCATAGGATTGAAGCATGTACTAGTAAAACTATGTTCCCTTTATATGAAAAGATTATCTATTATGCTATCTTTCTGTGCAAAATCCTGTCTATTGAAATAAATTTGAACATGTTTCTATGTCGAGTTGAATTGGATCTCTCAATTGCAGGTGTTTTGCGGATGAAATTAAACGAAAGGACTTATTAGTTAGATGTAAAGAAAAATATGATATTGCAATTTTGTTAGATACGTACTGTCAAAAAGAATATGAAAATAAGTGGAAGCATGAATGGTAATATAAAGTTATTTTAGTTCATTGTCAGGTTATAGTAGAAGTGTGTCAGTATTAATGAACAACACTTTTTCATACATTGTCCACAATTTTATTTTTGATACAAATGGTAATTACATAATTTTAAATATAACCATTCAAGAGTGTAGATTGATATTTGTAGCACTGTATGGGCAAAATGATGTTTCACCTTCTTTCTTCACAAGTATTTATAGTATAATTCACATCATTGCAAAACTCATCAATAACTATGGTTGGAGACTGGAATGTGGTGCAGAACTATGATTTAGATACATGTAATTGCAAAAATAAAAACTAGAGTAATGACTGTCGGAAACGACAGTGATCCCCGCACCACCTGTTTGACACATAAATCAGCTATAGACCCTGGGTTTAATTTTTCTCTATATTTTTGAAATTAAACTATTGACAGTCACTATTTTTACCATAAGGAATTAAAGAATATATAGTTGATAGGCAGAGTTCCAAAAAAATTGTAGTCTTTGAGTCTTTCAGGAATTTTACTAAACTTGGAATCATATATTTTGGAATTCAATTTGGTGAAATATTTTTTTCTAATTATAACATTTTTTTTAGCTATGCAGAATTCAAAAATTAGTTATCTTTGGTTTCAATGTAGAATTCCAAACATTAGTGGTCTTTGACAATTTCAGGAAATTTACCAACTTTTGAATCAAGTATTTTGGTAATACAATTGGTGAAAATGGGTAGAATTAAAAAAAAAATAAGTGGTCTTTGAGACTTTAAGGAAATTTACCAAAATTTCAATCAAGAATTTTTTAAATTGAATTGGTGAAAATGATTGCCCTAATGGAAACAAATCCTATCAGTATTGTTGCTAGGTAGAATTCCAGAAAATAAGTGGTCTTTGAGACTTTCAGGAAATTTACCAAATTTGGAATCATATTTTTTCGAATCCTAAGATTTCAGAATTTTTATTTTTCCAAATACTTGCCAAAATATAAGATTATATGCCAAAATGTCCAAAAATATTAGTCTTTGACATTTTCAGGAAAGTTACCAAAGTTGGAACCGGAATCAAAATTCGGAAAGTTTATTGCGCATCTACAGACTAAATGCAACAATTCTGCAACAAAATGTAATCCATAAATCCAAGAATGTAGGATGAGTTTGCGTTGCATGCCATATATATGTCACAATCCACATTTTGTGCCTTTGTCAAATCGACATCTTGGGGCCTCTTGTTTGCAACAAGATATATATCAAAAATCCGAAAGCTTTTGCGCATGTACAGACCATTTGCAACAATTCTACAACAGAATTAAAACCCTAAATCCAAAAATGTAGGATGAGTTCGCGTCGCATGCCACATGTGTCAAAATAGACATCTTGGGGTCTCATGTTTGCACCAAGACCAATATAAAAAATCCGAAAGGTTAATGCGCATCTGCAGCATATATGCAACCGTTCTCTTACAAAATTGAAACCCTAAATCCGAAAATGTAGGAGAAGTTCGCATCGTTATGATTTGTGACGGACGGACGGACAGACAGACGGACGGACGGACGGATGGACAGAGGGACAGACGGATGAACGGATATCCTCATTCGAAAGTGAGGGGATAATAACATTCAGGCCTTAGAAAAAAATTGTGGAACTTCAAGAAAATTTTAATTTATTAGATATTTGGAGAATATTGAACACCCAAAAAAGAAGATTACCATGGAGGGGACCACATTTAAAGCAAATTCGACTTAATTATTTTCTTATATCAGCAGATTTTGAGCCAATGATAAAGAAAACTGATATTGAAGTAAGTTATCGTTCAGATCATTCCCCAATACTTTTAGAACTTCATTTCATAATCAGACTAGGGTAGGGGGACCTGGAAATGCAATAACAGTTTACTTCACGAAAATGATTATGTAACAGAAATTAAACAACGCATTCATGATTTAATTATCCAATATAGTATACCGAGTGATAACGAGGATGGGGAATTGAATTATCAATCAATCCACATTTGTTTTTTTGGAAATGATGAAATGTGAAATGTGAGGAAAAACTATATCGTACTCGGGATATAAAAAAACGCAAATTAAAAAATGACGAAGATGAACTTAAATGTAAGCTGGAAAAATTACATTTAGAATTTGAAAAAAAAAAATCAAAGGAAGATATTCAAAATGAGATTGAATCTGCTGAAGAATATTTAAAATACATTATATTTGAAAAAAAAAAACATCTGACACTCTTGAATGGTCTTTTATGGACAGAACTCTCTCTTTTTACGGTTTTGGTAATGATTTCTGTAAATGGGTAAATAAACTTTATGCAAATACAAAAAGCTGCATCATCAACAAGGGACATTGTTCAGACATTTTTAGTATGGGAAGGGAGGTTCGTCAAGGGGATCCTTTATTCCCCTATTTATTTAATTTGGCCTTTGAACTTATGAGTGCATCAATTAAATATGATCCTAATATTAATGGAATTAAATTGATGACTTCGAATACCTGTTGAGCCAGTATGCAGATGATCCATGCCTAATGCTTGATGATAACGCGGAATCTATAAAACAGTCGTTACATATTGTGAAAAAAAAGTTTTCTCAATGTGCAGGACTAAAAGCAAACCTGGATAAAACAGAAGTCAAATGGATCGGGTCAAAAGTTCATTCAAATGATATATTATTACCAGAAGTAAATTTGAATTGGAATAAGTCAGGGATATTTACACTTCTTGAAAAGATACAGAAAATTGAATCCCTACTAAATTGTTGGACTTACAGGGAATTAACCCTAATGGAAAAAGTTACAGTTATAAAATCACTGGCGCTTATAATTCTCAATCAACCACTAACAGATTTGCCAAATCCAACTGAAACTTTATTGAAAGAGATCGAAAATATATTGTTTTAATTTCTTAGGAGCGGAAAGCCAGATAAAATAAAAAGAAACATAATGGTAAATGGATATCAAGAAGGGGAGTGATATGTAATATTACCCCCTCCCCCCATCGGCTATTTTTTTCGACCCTCAAAAAATAGCAGGAAGGGGTGGTGGGTAATATTACATACTACTATTGTGTTTAAAAAAACAGCCGTAAGTGGGAAAAAAGTTACAAAGGGAAAAGTAAGACAAAAAAATGAAAGCCGGAGGTTCAGCGAAGGAGAAAAAGTTACATAGGAAAAAGTGAAAAAAAAAATATCCGGTAGTTCAGTGAATAAAAAATCTAAAATTTACTCATTTGAAATTCTTGTTCATAAAAAGAACCTATAATTTCTTCATTTTTTAAATCTTTTATTTTATATTTAATAGGGTTTGCATATAAAACTTTTTCTATTATAAATATTTCTTTTGTCTATCGAGTTGTATAACCCTTTTCAAATTGACCTTTCTTTTTTGTTATTCTTACTCTATCTCCTACTTTAAATTTAGGTCTTTTAATCTTTTCTTCTTTCTCTGGATATAATTTTTTATAAACTCTTAATTCATTTTTTTTTAATTTACTTGCTTCACTGGGTGTCATTTTAATTGAAGAATGAACTGTATTATTATAATGTTTAACTAATTTATCTAATATATCATAATATTTAAATGTTTTATTGGAAGTAAAGTATTTATACATATGTTGTTTTATTGTTCCTATCCATCTTTCTACTACACTAGATTTTTCTTCATTCACATTTGAATATAACTTTATGTTATTATCTTTTAACAATTCTTTTACTTGTCGATAATAGAATTCAGATCCTTTGTCAGACCAAATGTACATTGGTTTTCTCTCTTTAAATAATGTTTTAAATGCTTCACTTACTGTCACACCTGTTTTATTTTTCAATAGAATTAACCAACCATATTTACTAAATACATCTATAACTGCTAATGAATATTTATAGTGTTTATTTTGTATTGAATATTTTTGCATATCTACCAAATCAACCGCCCATGTCTGATCAACAGAATGAACATAAACACGTCTTTTAGGAAAAAATCTTACAACTCTGCGATGTAATTCATCTGCTAATCTATTTGTTAGATTTGTAAGCACCATTTTTAAATAACTTAAATTGTTTTCTTAAAAAGTGACAGAAGGAAAAATCTGTAAAAAATGTAAAGAATATAAACTATTAATTGAGTATCATAACAATAAATTTAAACCATTAGGTGTAAACTCACATTGTATACAATGTAGAAAACAATTAAAAAAATACATTATCAAAATAATAAAGAAAAATATAAACAAGCTTATCAAGAATTTACGGAAAGAAATCCAGATTATCAAAGTAATTATTATTTTAGAAATAAAATGTAATAATTAAAAATATTTCTCTAAAAATGGCTCCTAAAAAAATATATTAAAGAAGTTATCAATAAAAGTGGTGTTAATATAGATAATTATTTTAAAAAGATTAAAACAGATGTTAAAATATTAGTTTTATCATTTGAAATTTAATCTTATTATAAAAACTATTTATTCAAAACCTATAGCTATAGACGCTGAAAAAATAGAAAGACATTATAATGGTGGATTCATAAGACTTCATGCACAAAAATGAATTTGATAAAATATATAATTCTATTATAAAAAAGTATAAAGTACGAGAAGAAGAACATCAGGGAAAAGAATCTGGTCTAATATTTTATGAAATAGAAAACACAGAAGTTAAAGTTGTTAGAGTAAGAAGTATAAACGGCTCATCTTATTTTGATTTAGGAATACAATTACAAACCTTTTTTTAGATCATATTAATATGAAAAATATTAAATTTCCAATAAGTATAAATTCAATTGAAACATTTGAAAAACAAAATACAAATACAGCTATAAATGTATTTGGAATTGAAAACAAACTTTTTTATCCTGATGATAAAAAATTTAACAAATTAAATCAAGAAACGAATTTACGAAATAAATATCGCCTGTATAGAAGTAAATTTACAGATAGAGATTATGTTAAAGACCTTCTATATGTTATTATAGATGATAAAAAACATTGTTTAATTAAAAAAAAATAATGCTTATCTTAATTATAATTATAATCAAAGATATCATTGTAGAAATTGTATTACTGCTTCATATACAACTGAAACAAGCTTTAGAAAAACATAAAAAGGATTGCCCAAAAAATGAACCATTTAAATATAAAATACCACAAGAAGGAAGTAAGTGTGAATTTAAAAATCATCATTTTAAATTAAAACTACCATTTGTTGGATATGCGGACTTTGAATCAATAAATATAAAGTTAAATTATATGGATGTTGATCTTCGAAAACAAATTAATAAAATAAGAATAAAAAGTAAATCACATAATGTTTATTCAAAAATAAAAAAATATGATTATTAATAAATTAATGAAAGGAGAGTTAACTGAAAAAAAGAGCAAAAACAGTTTATCATAAATACATTAATAATAAAATAAATAATGGAGAAACAAAAAATATATAGATAAAATTAAAGAAAAATATATTGAAAAATATTTTAATAAGTTGATAGATAAAATTTTGATAAATGGATTAAAGATGAAAGACCCATAGAAAAAAGTGATTATGAAATAAATAAATATTGTGAAATAAATAAACTTAAAAGGAGAAAGATTGATATTAATAATCTACGAAATAAAATAAAAAGAGAAAACATTAAATAATCTTTTAAAGATAATACAATAAATTTACAACAACAAAAAGTAGTTTCTCATAATTTACAATTAGTTTCTCAATATCCTAATGTTATACCAAATAAAAATATTAACTATGAACCTAGTGAAAATGCTGAAGAAAATTTTGTTAAAACATCTTGATATTATAAAGATAAAATTAAATGGGCTTATTATCATGCAGAAAAGGAATTTAAAATATCAAAAGAGAAAAAAGAAGAACTATATAATACTTCTGATTGTTGTTATATGTGTAAAAAGGAATTAGAAAGAAAAGAAAAAAAATTATCAGGTCAGTTTAGAGGAATTTCCTTCTCTAGTTGTAATAAATTAGAATCTAGTAATGGAAAACAATTCCCAATCTTTTTCCATAACGGGGGCGGATATGACTTCCATTTTTTAACAAAAGAACTACTGAAAAATGAAACAAGATACAATAAAGTAAAGATATTACCAAAGGATAGTGAAAATTTCATATCAATAACATTTGGAGATAAATATTTTAAGTTAGTTTTTAAAGATAGTATGAGATGTTTACTGAGTAGTAAAGTTAACTTATCAAAAACATTAAAAGATAATCCATATAAAATACTTAAAAAACAATTATTTATTCATGTAAAAAATCAATTTTTTGAAATTTATAATAATGAATTTAGGAAAGAAATAAAAATGCATGAAAAAATAGACGAAAAATTATTTGAGCATTATACAAATCTTTTATTTGAAGATTTAAAATATCATGAGTATAACGAAAGTGAAAAGAAATGGGAAAGTAGTTCTAAAGGTATATTTCCATATGATTATTTTGATTCTTTAGAGAAATCAAAAAATAGATTTTTCCCAGATAAAAACAAATTTTATTCTATATTGAATCAAAAAGATATATCAGATAACGAATATATTCATGGAAAAAAAATATGTGATAAATATTGTGAAACATTTAAAGATTACTTAATGCTATATCAAAAACTAGATGTGTTTATATTAACCGATGTATTTGAGAATTTCAGAGAACTATGTTTAAAATATTATGAAATAGATCCAGCTTATTGTTATTCAGCACCTGGTTTATCCTGGAATGCAGGATTAAGATATACAGGAATAAAATAAGTTTTGATAAATGATATAGATATGCTAAATATGATTAAAAAAGCGATTAGAGGCGGATTTTCCGGGGTATAAGAAAAAGGTTATGTTGAAGCAAATAATAAATTTACTAATAAAGAAAAAATAGATAATCCAAATTAACTTTTTTATATAGATGCTTATAATTTATATGGTGGTGGGATGTCAGAAAACTTTCCGACTGGAAATTTTAAATGGGAAGATGAAGATAAAGATATAAACTATTATTTAGATAAATGTAATGAGAAAAAGGGAATGATTTTTAAAGTGGATTTAAGATATGATCCACAAACAAAATTCAAATTAAGAAAATATCCACCTATGCCAGTTTTAAGAAAAATAAATGAAAAAGAAATATCAGATTATTCCAGAGATTTTTTAAAACAACATAATACTGAATTAGGAAACGTTGAAAAATTAATCTTAGATCTTAGATCTTAGATCTTCTTGATAAGAAAGAGTACATTGTACATTATGATATTCTCAAATATTACATTTCCCTTGGAATAAAAGTAACAAAAATTCACAGTATAATATCCTTTAATCATAAAGCGTGGTTAAAAAAATTATATTGATTTCAATACAAGCATGAGAGCAAAAGCAGAAAATGATTTTGAAAAAGATTTCTGGAAATTAATGAATAATTCTTTTTACGGAAAAACAATGGAGGATATTTCTAATAGATGTTTAGTAGAGTTAGTAAATACTGCTGAAGATCTTAAAATATTAGCATCGAGAGATAATCTAAAAGATATTATAGATTTTAATGATAATTTTAAAGCAGTATTATTAAATTAAAAATCAATGTATTTTAATAAACCTATTTATTTAGGAATTAGGATTCCAGAAATTGCACAGTTGATTGACTGTATGGCAAGCCATATTTATATTTAGTCAACGTAATTCAATTATCTTATAAATTTTATATATTGCTCAGGTATTAACGTGGAAGTACCCAAACTGCACAGTGTACCCATATTGCACCAATCTATATTATCAGATATTAAAAACCATGCAATTTGACAATTTATGACGTCTTCTAACAGTTGTATAAATCAAAAATTAAATTCGATAAGGACAGAAGGTAAGGAAGCTGAGCTCGCTATTTTGGCAGTGCCATTTTCATATTAGGATAATATCTTGCTAAAGTTACAAAAAAGTATAAATCGAAACAATCATATCGATACATTTCATATATGGAAATTACTGAAATAAATTACTATAAGATGGCATTTCTAAAAGGTTAGATTCATTTTTCACAATAAAAATTATCTCTATAAAATATTATTTTGCTAAAAATACATATAAAGTGTATATCGCAAACATTCAAATCATATCGATACACTTCAAATATGGAAATTACTGGAATTAATCAATATAAGATGGCAATTTTAGAGATTGCATTCACTTGTCGCACCCAAATTTCTATTTATAGGATATTATTTTGCTAAAAATACATAAAAAGTGTACACTGCAAACATTCAAATCATATCGATACATTTCAAATATGTAAATTACTGGAATAAATCACTATAAGATGGCATTTATAGAGATTAGGTTCACTCTTCACAATAAAAAAATTATTTATAGGATATTATTTTGCTAAAAATACATAAAAAGTGTATATCGCAAACATTCAAATCATATCGAAACACTTCAAATATGGAAATTACTGAAATAATTTACTATAAGATGGCATTTCTAGAGATTAGGTTCACTATCACATGAAAAATAGAATTTATAGGATATTATTTTGCTAAAAATACATAAAAGTGTATATCGCAAACATTCAAATCATATCAAAACACTTCAAATATGAAAATTACTGAAATAATTTACTATAAGATGGCATTTCTAGAGAAAAGGTTCACTTTTCACATGAAAAATACTATTTCTAGTATATTTTTTTTGCTAAAAATACATAAAAAGTGTATATCGGAAACATTTAAATCATATCAAAACACTTCAAATATGGAAATAACTGGAATAAATCACTATAACATGGCATTTTCAGCGATTGCGTTCACTTTTCCCACTCAAATTTCTATTTGTAGGATATTATTTTGCTAAAAACACAAAAAAGTGTATATCGTAAACTTTAAAATCATATGGATACATTTCAAATATGAAATTACTAGAATAAATCACTATAAGATGGAATTTATAGAGATTAGGTTCACTTTCCACACTAAAAATTATATTTATATAATACTATTTTGCTAAAAAAAAAAAAAAAAACATAAAAAGTGTATATCGCAAACATTCAAATCATATCGAAACACTTCAGATATGGAAATCACTGGAATGAATCACTATAAGATGGCAATTCTAGAGATTAGGTTCACTTTTCACACTAAAAATTCTATTTATATAATACTATTTTGCGAAAAAAAAAAAAAAACAAATAACAAAAAAAAAACAAAAACAAAAAAGTGTATATCGCAAACATTAAAATCATATCGAAACACTTCAAATATGGAACTTACTGGAATTAATCACTATAAGATGGCAATTTTAGAGATTGCGTTCACTTATCGTACCAAATTTCTATTTAGAGGATATTATTCTCCTAAAAATACTTAAAAAGTGTATATCGCAACCATTCAAATCGAATCGTTACACTTCAAATATATAGATTACTGGAATAAATCACTATAAGATGGAAATTCTAGAGATAAGGTTCACTTTTCATTCTAAAAACTCTATTTACTAAATGTTATTTTGCTAAAATGCATAAAAAGTGTATATCGCAAACGACACAATACAAATAGGGAAATTACTGGAATAAATGACTACGAGTCGGCATTTTCAGAGATTGTGTTACATTTTGCACTTAAAATTCTATCAATCAGACATTAGTTTGCCAAGAATTCATTAAAAGTTTATATCGCAAACATTCAAATAATTTTGAAACAATTCTGTTTAAACCACTTCCTGTAAAGGAATTGCTAAAATATAAAAACAGTAGATTGAGTTTGATGTACATTTTTTTTTACATTTATTAAAATATATATTTCAAAATATTCATTTTATATCCCGTATGAAGTGTCATTAAATTTATGGGTAAGAATTCACAAATTTTTTTATTCAAATAGAATTTCAAAGTATAATTTAGAAAAGAAATGATTAATTTTTAATTATGTTTTCCATGTATTTTATTTTCCTCTCGCCATTCACACGCCCATGTATTATCACTACAAAAATACTAGCATTCCTATATTTTAATTAACCTGAATTGAAATAAAAAATGACGGGTGACAGATGACTTATGCAATCTGATTGGCTGAATGATGAATAGTGACGAATGACGGATGACGAGTACAAACAAGCTCTGGCTAAGGAACGGTGACTCCTGACGGATGAATGCTGACTGATGAATGATCTGACGGATGCTTTTGTATCCTGACTGATCTGACTTGACTTCTGACTGATCGGTGACGGATCGATGACTCGTGACGGATCGCAAAAATGGGAATATTGACTGATCCAGGGACTGTATGTATATTGACAATATCCTTACTAGTTCCCGATTATTTTCCGGGAATATTTTGGCATGTAATTATATTTTTCCACCGGTGTAACTGTAACCTGTTATTCATTTTTTACATAAGATATATATGTTATGCTTTTAAAAGCAAACTGATTATTTGCAAATAAGTCATCATACAGTGAAATAAGTCTGCTATTTAAAGCAGAGCTGAATAATTTAATTATACAATTCTGTAAGCATATACTCCGATAATTATTCAAATCATTCATATTTCCAGACTTGTGAATTGGAATAATAAATGCTTTCCTCCAGGGAAATTTCAAGAATCAAATTAAACATTATTACTATAGATTTACATGCTACAACAAAGCTAATTTTTTTACTTCATTACATATATGGTCTGGAACAGCACTCTTTTACTTCATTTTTAGTTTGTTTATAGTGGAGTTGCCCTGGATCTTTCAGATTTTTCACCGTAGAAATCACAGACCAGCCTCTGGGTTGAACAAAACAAAGTCTTGCCCCAACCCTGACCATTAGAAAAAAATGCCAGCAGTCAACAAATGTTCCTAGCATAGTGTAAATGGGGAAAAATTATATAGCGATGCGGGCGGAAAAGCCGAGGCCTCCCCTTGACAATCGAATGGTCCCAAATTTGTCACTAGGGTATGAAAATAGCTAGTATACAATTGGGATATTGTTTCTGTCTGTTTCATAAGATAGTCGTCAGAGAGAAATATAGTTTAGATTATAAGCCTTTGGGAAAGTGCTAAGATATTTTCTTTAAATATTGACATACAAATGTATAGCTTTAAGGGATATTAAATGTCCACTGTTCGGTTTGAATATAATTTTGGCTTGCAATGCGAATATCACGCTATTTCTCTTTCCAATAGATGCCATTGGCTGATTGAGATAATACCTTGCACGAGTAGTGTTCAGGGATACTCTACACGAGCTTTATACATGAAACAGATAAAGGGTGAAAAAATTAAATAGCCTGGGCAACTGAGACAAATTTGTTTGAGTTTGCATGATAGGAAAGTTGAAGTAAATTTTAAAAAAAATATTGGAAAGTAAAACATTAGTTTTGACGTACATCGCATGCAATGTTATCAAATTCATACATATTAATTTCATTTTTGCATCAGAAATGACAGTTTACCTTTGTTCCAGTAGAAATTGAGAACAATGCGTTAGAAATCATAACAATGGCACATACGCATGCATTTGAACGCTAGGACTACATATAATTTGAAAAATAAACATTTTATATCAATAACTGATGGTTGCACCATTATGTAATAATACGTTCTATCAAAATTTGTCTTAAAATACTTTAAGATGTAGATATGGCCTAATATTCTAAATCAACACAAAACAAATCGTAGAAATCAAGGACCTGCAGTAGAAAAAAGACGGAATCGCAGTAGAAATCATGCTCTTGAAGGGCAACGGTATCTAAGGTGTATAAAATATAAATGACAAAATACTGAAGTTGCTGTTAATTTGGATTCTGAATATGCGCATTTCGATAACTTTTGTCTCTTCAGTGCAGATGAAATCAAAATATTTGGAAATCTATATATCGAAATATGTGTTAAGACTGATAAAGAACAAATTTGCAAGACGATATAAATAGAAAAGCCAAAATCAGCAAAGGACAGAGCTTTTCAAGAGGGAGTTGAACATAACTTTGTTAAGTTTATATATTGCAAGTTTCCAGATAAAATCGGGTTTTGGTCCGGCACCGAAGTACTGGCATCTGGCTTGGTGAAACCCTCGAAACTAACAGTTCACCGGTAGAGGCATCGGCCCAGTGGTTATAAATAACAAAATACCGATGTTTCTATTAATTTGGATTATTGCTATTATAATTTTGGGTTATTTGTTAAATACCATATCATATATAAATGAAGAAATGTATATTTGATCATTTCTGAGTATTTCACAGTTGTGAGAATTAGCTGAATGGCCCCTTTTTTATTATTATACCAATATACTATCATATATATATATATCACCATCAACAGAGTCCTTAGTTAATCTTCTGAGTCTTGTGTTAAAACGTAACAACTTTGTTTTTAACAACGAAAACTTTCTTCAAGTTAATGGGACTGCAATGGGCACGCGAGTAGCTCCATCTTACGCTAATATATTCATGGACGATTTAGAAAAGCGTATGCTCCAGGAAGCACCTTTCAAGCCTTATAGTTGGCTCCGTTTCATTGACGACATTGAAATGAAATGGGCAGATACAAGACAGCACCTTGATGAATTTATGGAATTTATAAACAATTATCATCCATCAATTAAATTCACTGCCAACATATTGGAAATTTCCAATGCATTCCTCGACACTACTTCAACGCTTGCCCACGGACAAATCAGCTTTGATCTGCACTCGAAACCGACCGATACACACGCATATCTGCTACCAAGCAGTTGTCATCCAAGACACTGTATCGACGCAATTCCATATAGTCTCTCCACCTGACTACGTCAGATATGCTCAGATGAGCAAACTTTCAACAATAGGAGCAGAGAACTTAAAGACCATCTAGTTAAAAGGGGTTACAAAGCACACAAAGTGCAAAAAACAATTGAAAAGGTTTCAACTTTAGAACGAAAACAGTTGTTACAATACCGGAATAAAAAGAAAAGGAACTCTCGAATCCCATTTGTTACGACTTTCCATCCACAACTTCCAAATTTGTCAGCTATTACACGTGAATGCATGCCAGCCTTGCATGCGTCACCTAAAATGAAACCCCTTTTCCCAGAACCACCACTTATATCTTTTCGCAGGCCCAAGAACTTGAAGGACATGCCCGTTAAGGCTAAACTAAAATCACCTGTAATAGGACAATTTAAGCTAGCTTCGTTCCCATGGCTAGCTCCATCATATGCCAACATCTCTATGGGAGAATTAGAACAAAGCCTCCTTTCGAATGCCCCATGCAGACCAATGTCTTGGTTCCGTTTTATTGATGACATAGATCTCAAGTGGAATGAAACATCTGAACAACTTCAAATGTTTTTGCAGTATTGTAATGAGTTCCATCCTACTATCAAATTTACTGCCGAGTCATCAACGGATAAAATTTGTTTTTTGGACACCACCACAATTTTACAAAACGAAACCATGACATTTGATCTCCATACTAAAAAGACAGACAAGCACCAATTTCTCTCTCCGAGTAGCTGCCACCCACCTCACTGTGCTAAAAACATCCCTTTCAGTCAAGCAGTCCGCATCAAAAGAATTTGTTCAACGGAACAAAAACAAAACCACAGACTCGGCGAACTCAGAAGCCATCTTGTTGCACTTGGTTATAAGGACCAAAATATTTCAACATCTTTTGAGAAGGTAAAAAATATTGACAGAGCTTATCTTCTGGAGTACAAAGAAAAAAATGCAACAGAACGAATTCCCCTTGTACTTACATACCATCCAGACCTAAAGCCGATCCCAAGAGTTATACGCAAACACTGGAACCTTATAGAAAATGATCCCTGTTTGACTAAAATCTTGAAAGCTCCACCGTTAACATCTTTTCGTAGGCCAAAAAATATAAAAGACGTCCTTGTTACAGCTAAAATATCAAAAAAGCCTCAATCAACAACAGGGTGCTACAGGCCTTGCGGTAGAAGTACTGTGCTTGCTGCCGAGCTGCCAATACCGAAAAAACATTTTCTAGCACTGTTACTGGGCAACAATACACCATTTATGCAGACTCGAACTGTAAGTCTAAAAACACTGTTTATGTCCTCACATGTCAGTCTTGCAAACTACAGTATGTTGGGGAATCGGGGGACAACTTCAACAAACGATTTAACAATCATCGTTCGTTCAGTGTGAAAGAAAGGGACTGTCCTCTTACCAGGCATTTTTTAAGAACTGGGCATCGGTTTGAGGACATTACATTTCAGATCATTGAATGTAATTCATCTTGGGACAAAGAAGCCCGAAAACTCAGAGAGAGATTTTGGATATACCAGCTCAGATCACTTGAGCCTGATGGACTTAATGAAAAAGACGAGAAACGTTTTAAAAAGTAAATACTGATTCTTTTTGTTTTTTTTTTCAACATAGTTATTTTACATACAAAGACAAACATATATCATTTTAATAAG
>MJUU01011560.1:48597-60743 GCA_002080025.1 Modiolus philippinarum
ATATATATATATATATAGATCAAGATCTGTATATTTGATCATTTTCTTAATATTACAAAGCCGTGATATAGGCAACCTGGCCCTATTTTGGATTTTTATACCAGTGCTCTATCCTGTATAAATCATGAAATATATAGTAGATCATTGTTGAGTATTTTACAGCGGTGAGAATTGTCAGCCCAGTCCCATTTTAGATTCTAATTCAAGTACCATTTTATATATATATTAGTAGTAGTTAGGGTTGCGGTATATCCCCTCGACGTGGCAATGACCACGTCATCCCTTTACACGTGGCAAGCAGTCATCAGTTTAAAATAAGAATGACCATTGACATTTAACACATTTCCTTTCCTTTCCATATTGATAAAAATACAAAATAACCCTTTTGGAATGACGTTTTAACCTTTAAAATTGAAATGCCCTCTAACTTCTTTTGGCATATGATGCATCTCTTCTTTTCATGTTGCATGAGGTTATCGTTAAAAATAAAAAAAAATATAATAAAAAAAATAAAAATAAAAATAGAAATAAATCCAATATGATATCACAGGTCTACGTGGAAGGCACACAGCAGTGAAAATTGCTATTATATTTTCCTCTCAGTATTGAATCGATTTTAATGATTTATATCGACATATTGAAATATTTAGTTTTCCGCATACCTGCTACCTGTTAACATCACTAATGATCTAAAAATACAAATATTTTTATTTGTATTTTAACAGATATTTGAGTTTATGGTCTTCCAAACGTTTCGATTTTATCTGCACTGAAGAAACACAAGTTGTCGAAATGCGCATATGCAGAAATTAAATTCACAATAACTTCGGTATTTCATTTTTTGTATAAAATGAACTTGTATTAGATCTACTAGGTCGCTTCCGCATCTGCATGTGTGAAAAAATAAACGGTCATAAATATTAGAATGACATTACGAATTGCAAACGTGTAATATGGCATATTTTAAAAATTACAAATACCAAGGCTTTATTCCGTGTATTGCACTCGGTAGATGTCCTTGGTACTGGATTTGGCGTCCTATTTTGATTTATTTGGTAATGAGTACTTCTTTTGTTACAACTTTTGGATAATGGCTTTCCGTATCATTTGATTTTAATGCTGCTGGTGAGAGGTTACTCCTTGAAACACGTGTACAGCACACCGAAATTTACTGCCTTTTATGCAACTTCGTATTTTTTTTGCATTTTGAACCATTGGGCCGTTGCCACTACTGGTGGACTCACCAGCCCAATAGTCAGACTTGTCTGACATGAGAATTTTAGCTTGCGAGTTATAGAAATTTACTGTTTTCATCAAAATTCTAACCCCTTAAAAATATCAAGGCTTCATTCCGTGTATGGCACTCGGTAGATGTCATTGGTACTGGATTTGGCTTCCAATTTCGATTTATTTGGTAATGAGTACTTCTTTTGTTACAACTTTTGGATAATGGCTTTCCATATTATTTGATTTTAATGCTGCTGGTGAGAGGTTACTCCTTGAAACACGTGTACAGCATAACGAAATTTACTGGTTTTTATGCAACTTCGGTATTTTTTGTATTTTCTACCCCCTACTCCTCATCTAATTCCCTTTGTCCCTTGGATGACGTAATAATATTAAAACTAGAAATGACCCCCTTCCACGTTGTATATTATGCATCTCTTCTTTCCATATGGCATGCGGTAATATCAGTAAAATGAACTAATGTACCCCTTTCAAATGATGTCATAGGTCCACGTGTAGGGTACAACATAGCAGTGAAATCATCCAACTGAAAATTGTTCTCAGTGCTGTAGCGATATCGACTAATAAAACAAGTAGTTTTCCGTATACTTGTCACCAAATAGCAGTGAAAATTGCTATTATTGCTGAATCGATTTTAATATTTTATATTAATATCTAAAAAAATTAGTTGTCCGTATACTTGTCAACTGTCAAAGATCACTAATGAATGATATGTTTTCATATTAAATGAACTGGTATTAGCTAGACCAGGCCGCTTCCGCATCTAATGTGTGAAAAATGATTGGTCATATATATATTAAAAAAGACAATGTAAAGTGCAAAGGTGATTTTCTACCAACGTAGCATTCTACCCTCTCATCCAACTCCCTTTTTCCTAGGTACCAAAAAAGGGAGAAAGAGATGATGATAATAAATGAATACGGAAATCTTAGTCTTTTAAGTCAGAATTTAATTATTTTTTTGTTATTCTTGAGCGTCATGGGAAGCGAACAAGAGTATCTCAAAAATGTGTGGTACGACTCGAAAAAAAAACCGGCAGATAGACAAAACATTAGTCGTTATAAAATTGCAACAATTCTTAACAATAAAGATGCATACAGCTTACACAAACCTGTTAAAAGAAAGTTGTTTCGCAGTAGAGTCATTGTCGAAACTGTGGACACCATGTGGGTTGAAAATGTGGCAGAGAACAATAACGGTTTTAGGTTTCTTCTGGTTCTAATAGATATATTCCCAAGGTTTGCTATTGTCATACCTTTAAAAGAGAAAAAAGGGGAAAACGGTAGTTGAAGGAATGAAAACTGCATTCTCGAAATGAAGACGTTCAAAAACCATGCGTTGAGATAAAGGATTTGAATTAAAAAAAAAACAGATCTTAAAAACCAAGAAATCGACACTATTTACACAAAGAACGAACCCAAAGCTAATTTTGTGGAAAGATGTATTCGTACCCTTGAAACCCTTATATATATCGCTATTTTACAGCAAAGAAAACTTACAAATTCCTCGATGTTTTACAGGATATCGTACCAAACTACAACAATACACCGCATGGTTCGTTAAGTGGAATCACGCCAGCGTCTGTAAACAAACAGAATGCAGATGAAGTTCGTTTGATGGCTTAGTTCGGCCAAATGGAAGAAATTCGAACAAAAGCATCTTCTTCCATCACAACGTCAGAATTTTTCATCTCAAAAGAGATTTCTGAAAGGTTACAAAAATAAAAGGCCAGTGAATATTTCAAAATCATGAAAAAGATATCTGAGGGACTGGAGGCAAATCTATAAATTGGCAGATGTCCTCGGAGAAAACCTTAAATGTTCCCTTTATCACATTGAATTGCAATACATGGATCAGAAACAAGACATTTTTTATAGAGTCGAACAAATACTAAAAAAAAACGAATGAAACATGGGTCTGAAGAAGAGCACCTCGTTAAATGGCAAGGTTTGCCAAAGAAATTCCACAGTTGGTTTCCGAAGTCGTCTGTGGAAGATATTTGAAATGGATCAACATATAGAGTATGTCAGTTTAATAATGAGTATCCGAATGGTACTATCGTCTTTGGATATCAGAGAACTGTTAAATAACAAACCGTATGATTGCCGCCTGCAGCTCAACAGACAGCTGCAATTCGACCGCTGTTGGATGGTTGGACTCATTAAAAGTACTACAATTAGTTTGAAAAAGGAACTATATGTCTATTGTAACGTTTTTGAGTAAAGTTTTATTGGTACACAGGAAGTACCATTACTAAGGAGAGTATTCGTGGCTCAAGCTGAAAACCAAAACATCATATATGACTCAGTATATTATATACCAATTACGTACCAATGAAATTAAGTGAATTACAGAACTAACATGTGTATTAAGAGACAACAAGGGACAACCTTCTTTAATCTCAGAAGATGTAACAATCACGCTTCCTTAAAAAAATCTTTTATTGCAGTCAAAAACTTACGTGAGCGACCCGAAATTATGGGCAACATTTTATGGAAAAAGTAATTCAAAACAACAGTAAGTTTCATAGCCAGAAGAAAAAGAAACGAGATCAAACTGGGAGATGAATCATGAGTAATCGATGCAAAAAGTAATATGTCATCCCTATGAAGCCACAGGCCGAAGAACGAAAAGAAGACTCAATTCAACATGTTTCAACTATAACCAATAGAACAACGAGCTAAAAGGATACTATCGTACCACGTATGAAACTTATAAAAAGAAGATAAACAAAAAAAAAAATCACCGTCGCCACAAAAACACTGTTAAGGAAACAACTCTCAAAAAGAAATCAACTTTTTGCCAAAACAACGGGAGAAGAATTAGTTTTCAGAAAAAGAAGACTTCTCGAAAACGTAAACTATGAATTGAAAATAAACATAGTGTCTGGCAAGTTAAAAAAAGAAAATAATGGCTTATTTAACAGACCACAATAAAGAAACAGGACAGCCATATGTATTGTAATTCTTTTCAAATACACCAAATCAAGTTGCAGTCGAAAAGAAGACTTTGTTGAAGCTAGACCGATAGCTGCATTATCACAGGATGCCCCAATCGAAATATTGATGTCTTGATCAGGTCCACATTACATGGATCTGAGAAAAAGAAGATTATACGTAAAAGCACAGAATGTAAAAGCCGACAGCACAATGCTGATAAGTAGAGAGAAAACTGGAATCGTAACTTTGCTCCTACAAAGCTTGTTTTCTCAGGTTGGTGTTTATTTGAACAACACACTAGTGTCAACAAACACAGGCAACAGCTACTTTTACAAAGCTTACTTGAAGACTATATTGTCTAGTAGTTCAGATGAACAGAGATCGCAGCTCCAGAGTAATTCATTTTTCCTAGACATGGATTCTTTTGACGATGCCGATGCTGATGGTGGTGGAAACGTCGGATTGCTCAGAAGATACGACTACACAAAAGATTCTAGAGATTTCGATTTAGAGGGATGTCTAATGGAAGACATCTTTGAAATCAATAAGTTTCTTTTGAACGGAGTGGATGTATTCATCAAACTACCAGAACTAACACGCCATTTGTTCTTATGTTTGCAGAGGAGAGTCCACCCCTGCATCGTAATAATTCACAAGGAGCAAAGTCAAAATGAATACCATTCCAAAATTTTTGACAGTTTTATTGGGAACAAATATGTTCTCAGGCTATTACGTCTCAAACTGTGATCGGTTTTGCAAAACATAGACTGTCAATGATGATTATGGTACAAACCTGTTCAACTTTCAACATTTCAGTTTAACTGACTTTGCGCTCTATGTGAATGGAACCAGCGTTCAAGGCCGCACACTCTTTTTGGTTTTCGGAACAAAAGGAAATTATGTCGCATCATTTACTCGTTTATTCGACTGTAGTGAAAAATTGGGAAAAGATGCAGAATTGACTATCACGAGAGAACATTTTGGAAATGGTAATCCTTTATTTGCGTTCAAGTTAGATGCATGTGACTTTGGAGAAGAATATTATAAACTTAATCAAAAGATGAAATACCAGACTTGAAGCTTAATTTTAAACACCCTTAACAAAACCTGTGAATGTTATCGTACTAGGGACATTTCATTCTGTGATACAAATAGACCAGTCGAGAACAGTTAGATAAATTCAAGCATGAACAATCGTCAGTTAGAATCGATCATTTGAGCACTTTCCTGTGTTCGTAATCATTTCGTTGGGGTGTTTGCAAGAAACAAATTACCAAAAAACGCTTGTGTACCCGTCAGCGCTGATAGTAAATACACAACCTTTTCCACACACATGACGTCGGTTCACTATTTCATTCTTAAACAGATCAAAGGCATAATTTTAAAAGTGTTGGAAGAACACTTACTTATTATGGACATGAAATATCTAATTTTATCCAGAAGCATTTTACGTATTGTGTGCCTCTGACTTGGACATTTGTGGATTGTATGTTTTACACTTTCTCATTCAGAAACTAGGTAACGGGATTTCATTTGAAAATTTTAGAAGAAAACGATGATGATGACTTTATCAAATGGTGTTTTTATATTTAGGATAAATATTACGTGTAATATAATTGTAAATGCTTTACTAATTATAATTTACAATGGTTTTCACTTTGTTAGAATTTGATCTATAAACCCTATCCGTATTGTTACTACAACCATTAGCATGTTTCGATTTTGTGAGTAGACACACGACACAGGTCAATGAACCGAGAAAAGAAATGCAGACACAGATGTCTATGAAACGAGAAAAAAAATGCAGACACACGACAAATTTCAAATGGACCGACAAAATGTGAACAGTAAACAGAATGACAGACTCAAATTTTAAAATGGAAAAGAGTGAGGAGGTAAAAGTTATATAAGCTAAATTGTTGTTTCCTCTACCGGATTTGACATGTTCAACACGGCGGGTGTCTTATAAGAAGCAGGATATGCTTATTGTACCGGTGCACCTGATCTCACCCATAGTTGTTATTGGGTATATGTTGTTCATCCGTTCTGTGCCGTACTCATGCTGTATTTCTGTCTCTTTATTTCTTTCCGATGTTACCATTGTCCTTGGATTATTCGTTTTGGATTGTTGATTTGGTTTTCACTTTACTTTATGGCCGATTAACAAAAATCGATTGGTTTATTATATTAAACATGATTTTGCTTTGAATAAACCATGCACCCTGAACAAATGTATTTCATATAACTATCAAATTCCGTTATCTGTTGGACACTCAATGAATGAACATGGCTTACTGAATAAGTCGTTGAATGCCTTTAAGATGTTTTATAACATATTTGAATATTTTATATCTAAATATGGCGTTACTCGCAAACAGCCTATAACTAAGGTCATTTCTAATCCTCGTTTTTACGGTAATATTGTTAACAAATGTCAGAAACTGATTAAAATCCAGAAAAACTTGGACGTAATAGGGGATATCGACAAGATACTCTGCTTGCAGTCGTTAAATTAGCTTTGAGATCTAGTAATCTGAAAATTTTTTGTACATATTGGCCACTCACTGATGCTGCCGATGTCTACTGAAATATATGATAATTGTTGACCAAATCATGTGAGACGTTTTGAGTTTGATTTTTCTTCCGTAGTGTAACATTGTTTTAGTAGCAGACTAGGCTCCTTTAGGCAGCCGGTAGATGAGCGGCGAACACGTCTTGACCCATCTTTAAAAATTCCGTATTGTCATATGTTCTCCTTTCAAGTTTGTGGTCATGGAGTTAGAAGTCTACCTATATTGGGTTTTATTCGTATGTTTACTAAACTATAGGAAAACGGGACATTTAACGGGGAGTTTTGGGTGCCCATACACCGCTTAAACCTTACCGCTGGTTTTTGTTTGTGCCGGTACCAAGTCCCTATCGTTGTTTACGTTTGTCTTTTGTCTTATTTGTGTTTTTCCTGTGTAGTTCCCTAGCAGATTGTACATGTAATTATAATTTTAAGCCATTGTAAGTGTTTCCTGATGTCCCTTTTATTTCATTTGTAATAATCACGATGCCTAATTGAAGTTTGCCAGCCCTTCATATATCTTTGCTTCGTGAATTTCTCAAAGTGGTAAGACATATTTTACGAAAAAAAATTGTGGAAAACGCATGTGCAATGTTGTTTACCGCTCCTCCTGATAATATTGTGTATACTTGTTCGACAAAATGAAAAAGACAGTTCCAAACATTGTTTTCATCACAGAGTACCTACTAATTGTTTTCATCACGGAGTACCTACTAATGAAGATATTGAAACTTATTCCGCATAGGCGAAGAACACCATTTTAGTTTTAGACGACTTGATGTTATCAAAAGCCAAATCTGCTGATTTGGTTACACTTTTCACTATTCCAGCCCATCATGCAAAATAAGTGTTATCTATATCACACAAAACATGTATCCACCTGGAAAATATTCTAAATCTATTTCTCTTAACTGTCACGTGGTAATACTTTTCAAAAACTCGAGAGAGGAAAGGCAAATTACGACACTTGATTCACAGATGTTTCCAGGAATGGTAAAGTTATGCCATTTTTTTTCAAAATGGCATTCAACAAAGGTACAAAAAACGATATGGGCACTTGATCATCAATGGCTCGCCTAACCAGGACCGTATCTATATTCGGAGAATGTATAGTATATAGACCAATAAATTAAGTTGCAAGAATGCATCTTCATCATTTAGTGAAGATGTCTAAAGGTAGAAAGCCAACGTAGGTTTTATAATGTTTTACAAGAATCTAGAATAAACAACGCAAATTAATAGTACAGTAACTGAGCAATGACGAAGCTGACGTTATTGCCTAAATTGCTCTCAATATTTATCTAGGGATATTTCCTAAAAAGAAAAGTTATATAAAAGAACTGCAACCGTATAAATCCGTCATTCCATCCTTTGGCTCCAGGGAAATTAGATTACAACAGACGAAGAAATTACTACTCAGACATTTAAAATTGATTCCTCTTATAGTAAAACCGGTACTTAGATTTCTGAAAAGGTTAGAAATAAATGGCACAAGAATTGATCTTTTCCCAGAAGTTAAATTCGAAAATATGAAATTGTTGTTGGAGAATTACCATAAAGAACGTCTACAAAACACTTGAAGAAATGGAAATTTATCAAATGAAAAAGATATGGCTAAAATTAAGGATACAAATGACGCATCGGGTAATTTCAGGATAAAGGAAATATGGAAAAAGAAACACTGACACCATTTTCCAAGACGGATATGGCTTTGTACTTACTAAGAAAAATAAATAAACTAAATGGGATTTTGAGTAAAACACATAAAAAGCGAATGAAATAAGGCAAAATACATTGGATAAAATATTAAATGGGATTAAACAAATATAGGAAATATGTTGAACAATTGTATGTTTTGTTGCGAAAAAGGGGCAAAGTAAAGTGGATTGTATAATTAAATGGGATTAAAATAAACAAAAATGAGATATTTGACAAATTGTATTCTTTGTTTGCGCCTCACCCCACACATCAATTTTTATATGGTAATGTATCAAAAGTGTTTTCTAATTGCAAACTTTTCGTATATTCATATTTAACGTTTTATCATCATTCTGCAACGTATGCAATTTCTTTGGTTTGTTTTTTTTTTTTTTTTTTTTTTTTTGTCTGTCTGCCTGGGTATTCGTTTGCCGATGTATCATCATTGGGTCAATTAATATCAATGTACATACGTTTTCGCTATGTGGCTTGGAAGAAAAAATCAACAATTGTACGATTTAAATTTTTTTATTACAAATTATTTTATAAAGTTTAATTACACAAAGTTTTTGTTTCTGGTCATGGTAAGATGCAACAAGGGTTATAACTTCTTCAAATTCTTTAATACCCACAACATCGTCGTCTGCAACTCTGCTAATTGGGCTTTGAAACTATTGTTTCAATCTTTGAGCAAGCAACACCATCCCACACTGCTTTGTCTTTTTGATGTTTATCTTCTTTTTGCCATTTGAAGTATAGCATTGAATAAGAATCTTTTTTTGTAAATTTTGTTCCAAAAACTAAGGAGTATCTCCCTCATGCAAAGCTCTGTCCTTAGCTGATTTTGGCTTTACATTTAGATCATATTGGTTTTTTGTTCTCTGTCAGTTTTTGAATATCTTTGAGCTTATGGTCTTCCAATTTTTAAGATTTTATCTGCACTGAAGAGACATAAGTTGTCGAAATGCGCATATGCAGAAATTAAAATCACAGTTAGTTCGGTATTTACTTATTTATTACCACTGGGTTGATGCCTCTGCTGGTGGTCTAATAGTCCCCGAGGGTATTCACCAGCCCAGTAGTCAGTACTTCGGTACTGACCCGAGAGCCGATTCTATTTAAAACCTTACAATATCTAAATGTTCGTAAATTTTGTCCCAAAAACTAAGGAGTATCTCCCTCATGCAAATTTTCGTCCTTAGTTGATTTTGGCTTTACATTTAGATAATATTGATTTTTTGTTCTCTATCAGTTTTTGAATATCTTTGAGCTTATGGTCTTCCATTTTTTTTTAGATTTTATCTGCACTGAAGAGACATAAGTTGTCGAAATGCGCGTATGCAGAAATTAAATTCACAGAGTAAGTTCGGTTTTCAGTTATTTATAATGTAGTTAAACCGACAATAGTTGCACGTGGTATTATAGCCGGTAGTAGCCCTACTCCGCTAGATCCCACCCGCGGATAAAACATTGATGAAATTGCAAACATGCAGGCTGATTTTCACCAGTTAAGAAATCGTGTTTGTATTTCGTAAAAGAATGTAAATGTCTTTGGATATCTGTGTTCAAGAGAACTTCAATCTCCTGAATTTTATTTAATCCTTTTCCAGTTATTCTCATCTTACAGAAAGTTATGTTGTGTGTCTGTTATAAAGGACACCGAAGGAATGATTAAAGCTTAAAAATACAGTTGTTTTTATGATCAAAATTGTTAGTTCTTCTCCTCTCCATTTCTTAAGTCGTGAAAATGTTATTTCATCCACTGCACTTCGGAAAACACTTCCGATTTTTCATAATTATTGTCTAACAACGGCAGTAGAATACCGAAGGAACAAAGGGGTGAAACTCACAAAAATCGAAGTCCAAAGACAGGGCAAAAACGAGAACACAGAAAACAATGATGCTAGACACAAAAACAATCACGCCAGACAGACACAAAGCACAGAACCAGAAACCACAACACTCAGAACAAAGGCACTCACAGTGTGAACTCTAGTGAAACTGAGAGTAACATCAGGTGCTTCGGAAGGGCAAGCATGTCCCGCTCTGTTAACAGCACCCGTCGCACTGTGAGTTATTCAATCCGGGAAAACGTCAAAGCCGGCAGCCACACCCGGGAAGACGCGAATCCAGCCGATAACGTCCACCCTCACTTAAAAGGTAAATATTTCTGTATTTATTTTGTATCGTCATCATCATTATTATTTTTATTATTGTTATTGTTATTATTTTGGAACCCCAGAAAAGGGAATCGGATGAGAAGGCAGAATGCCACATTGGAAGAAACCACGTTTGCACTTCACATTGTCTTTTTAATATATATGACCAATAATTTTTCACACAGATGCGGAAGCGACCTGGTCTAGCTACTACCAGTTCATTTAATAACAAAACTGTTTTTATTTATTAGTGAATTTTGACAGGTGACAGGTATACGGAAAACTATTTTACTTGTTTCTGAGTGTGTCTGATTTTGCCATTGTCCATGGATTGTTCGTTCTTTTGATTGACAGTTCGGTTCTCACTTAGTTTATATGTTGATATGAAACATTAAAATCGATTCACAATGAAGCATTAAAATCTATTCAGCAATAATAACAATTTTCACTGCTATGTGGTGCCCTCTACGTAGACCTGTGACATCATATTGGAGGAGGGGTAGTCAAATTTATTTTTTATCGAAAACCTCATGGCACGTGGATGAGATACATTATATACCATGTGGAAGGGGATAATTTTCATTTCAACATTATAACGTCATCATAAATGGTCTCAAATACCACTTCAGAACATTTTATTCATCAACAACCTTTGACAGGTAACAAGTTTACAGAAAACTATTTTTTAGTCGGATATCGCTACAGCACTGAAAGCAATTTTTATTTGGATGATTTCTCTGCTATGTTGTACCCTACATGTAGACCTGTGACATCATTTGGAAAAGGTACATTAGTTTATTTTAACTGATATTACCTTATGCCATGTGGAAAGACGAGATGCATCATATACAACGTGGAAGGGGGTCATTTCTTATTTTAATATTATCATCCGAAATGGTCATTTTCTATTTTAGAATATGGTCATTCTTATTGTGAGCAATATTACGTAATCCCAAATGGTTCGAACTATGGAAACTTTAAAAAGACATTTCTTTATGCTAAAAATTTCTGAATCTCCTCCTCCCTTATATTTTTAAAGTCATTTAAAATATTATATCATTCATTGTACTTAATAAATTTCTTTTATAATCCATTTTTATATTTTATTTTTTTTTCTTGGAGACAAAGGGAATAAGGAGGATGAGAGGGTAGAAAAAATATGCCATGTTGCACGTTTTTAATTCGTAATGACATTCTAATATTTACTACCATTCATTTTGCACACATGCAGATGCGGAAGCGACCTAGTAGATCTAATACCAGTTTATTTTATACAAATGAAAACATTTTATTCATCAGTGATCTTGAGAGGTGACAGGTATACGGAAAACTAAATTTTTCAATATGTCGATATAAAACATTAAAATAGATTCAGTACTGAAAGGAAAATATAAAAGTAATTTCCCACTGCTTATTGACCTCCACGTAGACCTGTGATATCATATTGAAGGGGTTACATAAATTAATCCTTAACGATACCCTCAAGCCACATGAAAAGAACAGATGCGCCATATACCACAAGAAAGGGGGGGG
>MJUU01011560.1:69509-83141 GCA_002080025.1 Modiolus philippinarum
AAAAAAAAAAAAAAAAAACAAAAACAAACAAACAAAAACAAACAAGCAAAACAACATATATCCTGTGATCTCATAGAAAACCAAAACCGTCAATAAACTGAGATATTTGCGATCCACCTGCAGGCTCTACATGAATGCATATTCTACCAATTGATCAAAATCTATTATGACTGGATGTTTTGTACCCGAATTACACAGTCTGTTTCTTGGGAACTATCTAAGTATTTCACAAAGTCGCTGAATAAAATTTCAATATTTCATTTCAAATCTGTAGGTTTCAACTGTCAATAAAACATCTAACAATAATATATTTCAAAACAATTACAATAAAAATTGGAAACTGGTTGACAAGAATGAGTGAAACAAGTTAAGTTATGAAATAAAATGACTTTTTACAGTCAGTAAATTGGCTAGAAGTCGGTCTACCCATTACTTAACAAATATTATTATTTAAACATTGTCCGTTTCAGTTTGACAGATTAACATTTATGTGATAATAGAGTATTTGCATATTACACGTATCTTGATATGTATCGCATCGAATCATCTTGCCAAAATTCAAACAGGTATTACTGAACCGACAACATAACTCTCTGATTTACACAAGTAAGCATTTTCGATTCCGCGTACTTTTTTTATTTATTTGTTGACAATTGTATTCAGTAATAATATGACCTTTGTAATAAGATCAGAGATATCCGGACTCTGTATTACATAACCTGTAACCGAAAGGGGGTCATTTTTTTTGTACTTTTAACAGTAAACTTTAAACAGGTATAGATGCATAATTTATTTAAAATATGTTATGCACATGAGCCGAAATTAGGGGATATTGTTTTTAAGATTCTTAAAACATAATATTTTGGTTTCATTGCATTTTTTTATTTATTCATTCATCTGAAATTTTCGTGTAGTGAGCATGTTCATGTTTATGTCTCTACAATGCATATCAAATTTAAACATTTTGTGAGAAATCAACTGATATTTAAGAGTTGAAAATACAACTACCTGATCCACCTTCTGTAAAATAATTCTGCACAAAATTTTTAACATATCTAAACAGGTTTGCAACATCTGACAACTCCGTGCAAGAACAGTGTAATTGCATAGAGATTCGTTTCACATTAGTTTTAGAACATACTTTTTTATTTATATTACTCAAACAGCATAGGCAGCGAACCAGACGTCAAATATCAAATACACATTAAAAACTTCTATAACAGATTATTAGCAGATATTGACAACCAGTCGAGAAGGCTGAAATATAGCAAGATGAATGCAATCATCACCAGTGTGTCCAAAAATAAAAGCATTACTGTCAAAATAGAATTAAACTAAATTAAACATGGAAATCACATTTATAGAAAGTACATTTATGTTTGATAAGACATTGAATAAAGAGCGAAAACAAGAAGGCATAATCTTCAGGTATTTTTTAGGTAGAACAACTAACAAGCTCTGAACTATATATATCTTATTTGTATTTTCTTTTCATGAAAGCCGATAATATGTATTATATAAAATAAAATTTATAATATTTTAATATATTTGATAAAATTTGATTTGAACAAAGAAACGACGTTACCTAAATAACATCTAAGATGTTTTACATCATGTGACAGTTCGACAACCCAGGGGAAACAACCTATTGTCAACCTCGGTAACACTATCTATCCAACAACAAATAAAGATAACCTGAATCAGTCGTCTGGTTCAAGCAAAGTATATTGCGGATGCATTGCTAAAGTCAACCTTAGGAAAAGACAAAATTGGCAAGCAAAAAATTTTAAGCTTATGATATTAACTTTTTTGTGATTAAAATTTTAAAATTAATTAAAACCCTGAAAGGAGGGGGGGGGGGTGAATCACCACTACAGGATTTCGACAGCCTGAATCGCTCAACCAGGCAATGGAAAATAGAGATATGAATGACATATCTACAGGAATCCAGGAGTATTAATCTACATTCCGCTTGCGGCCGTCTTGGATGAGGTACTGAGGTACGCATCTGCCAGATACCTTTTTGGAAGGGACCACTGTCACTGATATTGGTTGCAATGTGACTGGTAGTTTCTGGGAAGTGTATTCTATATGGTCCAATGTTAAACTATATCGCCCGCCGGCGGCAATCTTGTATGAGATACAGTCTGACCTGCATCTTTTATGAGATACGGTCGGACCTGCCTGTTATCTTTTTAGAAGGGACTATCTAAGAGCAATTGACTAAGTTTGCTTAAATTATACTAGTATTTTCTGAGAAGAATTTCGAAAGTGTTTACCCATAAGGTCTAAAGTTAAACTATGTTGCCCGCTGGCAGCCATCTTGGAAGAAGTGCGGACATGCGGATACAATTAAAAGGGAACCAGCGAAGGAGTAGTGTGATAAAGTTTGGTTCCAAATGGCACAGTGGTTTCAAAGAAGGCTTTTACTTGAAAAGTGTATCACAAAGTGAGAGCAAAATCAAACCATGGCAATAGCATGATGGGCTTAAATGTATAGCGAAAAATCAAGCAGTGTCATTGACAAGAGCAGTAGAATACCGAAGGAACAAAGGATGTTACAACTCCAAAACTCATAGTCCAGAGACATGCAAAGCAATTCTTACCGAATTTTGCTGATATTGGAATTTGCCAAAAAAGAACACAGCCAATTAAAATCAATTTATATGGGGAGACAACAACAATACAAAGAAGTTTCTCCCCCTTTTCCTACACAACGGGCACAGTTTTTTTCTAAAAGCAGACCTTTCCAACATAACAATTTTATTCAATAATTTTTATTTACCAATCTGTTGATTTTAATTGACTTCATTGAGCATTTACCATTCAGTCCATAATACAGTGACTCGTGCAAACGTATGTATATAGTTAATCAAGGGCCTATTCGATATGTTACGGTTAGAAAAAGTGTGCGTTAGATATGTGACGGTATAAAATAATGTGTTCGATTTCTTCACACATTTGTACACATTTTCAATAATTTTAACCAACAGACATGTTCCTGGATATATCAATTGCTTCACATAGTATGTGATCTACATTGTATATCATATCTTGTTTCAGTATAAGAAAACAAGTCTCCTGTTGAGAAAATATCGACCGTCAGGATTGCAGGCTATGCTTTGGTATTATCCTAGATAAAGCAGATACATACGTCGATACATTTATACATTTCTCTACTTCTTTTATACAAGATCTCTAATTCAGCACTCGGTAGATATCCTTGGTACTGGATTTGGCTTCCTATTTCGATTTTTTTTTTTTGGTAAAGAGTACTTCTTTTGTGACAACTTTTGGATTATGACTTTCCATATTATTTGATATTAATGCTGCTGATGAGAGGTAACTCCTTGAAACACGTGTACAGCATAACGAAATTTACAGTTTTTTGTTTTATGCAAGATCGGTATTTTTTGCATTTTGAACCATTGGGCCGATGCCACTGCTGGTGGACCAGAGGTCCCCGAGAGTATTCACAAGCCCGATAGTCAGACTTGTCTGACATGAAAATTTTACCTTGCGTGTTATACAAATTTACTCTTTTTATCAAATTCTAACCACTTAAAAATACGGAGGCTTCATTCCGTGTACGGCACTCGGTAGATGTCCTTGGTACTGGATTTGACTTCCTTTTTCGATTTTTTTGGTAAAGAGTACTTCTTTTGTGATAACTTTTGGATTATGACTTTCCATATTATTTGATATTAATGCTGCTGATGAGAGGTAACTCCTTGAAACACGTGTATAGCATAACGAAATTTACAGTTTTTTTTTTATGCAACATCGGTATTTTTTGCATTTTGAACCATTGGGCCGATGCCACTGCTGGTGGACCAGAGGTCCCCTGAGGGTATTCACAAGCCCGATAGTCAGACTTGTCTGACATGAAAATTTTACCTTGCGTGTTATACAAATTTACTGTTTTTATCAAAATTCTAACCACTTAAAAATACTGAGGCTTCATTCCGTGAATGGCACTCGATAGATGTCCTTGGTACTGGATTTGGCTTCCTATTTCGATTTTTTTGGTAAAGAGTACTTCTTTTGTGATAACTTTTGGATTATGACTTTCCATATTATTTGATATTAATGCCTCTGATGAGAGGTAACTCCTTGAAACGCCTGTACAGCATAACGAAATTTACAGGTTTTTATGCAACATCGGTATTTTTTGCACTCTAAATGAGCGAATTAAATAAGGCCATTGTGACAAAATGTTTTGAAACATTTTATCGGAAGGATAGTTTCACATAACCAACCATGTAAAAATACACGTAAAAGTGAAATCGCGGCTTTGTCAATCAAAATGAAATAAAAAATTAAATCGATAAAATTGTGATTTACAAAACATAGATGATATTAACATTTGATTAATAATTCTTTTCAAAATTATTTTTTATAGATAAGGAAATAAAGAAAAATAAATCAGCTTAAGCAGTGTAGCTGTACTCAGGCATAAAATGACAAAAAGTAATAGGCTGTGATTCGTGTTCATGGGAGGGGAGGGGCTTTTGTTACTATCCAGTAAATGTGTCGCTATATACCCAGTCTGTAACCTGAATTACACTCATATTCCGGTGAACAGCCCCGGAGACATGAAATCTTGTCGAAATTAACTCCAGTCGATTTAAATATCTTGTTTTCATATAATAACCTTCTCGATTTCCTTGACAATTACCTTGCACTTTTCCGAAAATAGGCTGACATTCATGGAAATGTAAACCGGAATATATCTCTGACATAATTAATACAAGATAAATATGATGATGTAAATCCCGTTTCCCGTTAAGGATTTAGGTTAAAGGTTCCCTTTTCAGTTTAATGTTAAACCGAAGTTATTGATATAATTACGTTTGCAAAGCTACAATAATTGTATTATAATATTAACTATTTTTACAAATTTGTGGAAAAAATCCTGTAAATATTGTGGTAGTTTGGTCTGTTTGAATGATTTGGCGTTTGCAATTTTGTTAACCACTACTATCTCATTCATTTATTGATGCTACTTGCAATTAATGGTAGCTTTGTATGAATTAATGAAACAGTTATCTGCACACATAATTTGGTGATTTAGCATAAAATATGGGTAATAACAGGAGCCCAGTGAACAGAACCTAATGCCCTTTCATGGTAGCCCATGGCCCATTAACTTGCTATCGGAGCCTTGTGACGCGAGCCTGGGGCTTTAGTGTTAGAGCCTGTAGCCCTTTGTTGGAGCCCGGATCCCTTGTGTTGGAGCTCGATGTCCCACGTTCAAATAAGGTTGGAGCCCTGAGCCCGTGTTATCCCCAGATAAAATTCCCCTAGGTTTAACATTGAACTGAAAAAGACCTTTAACCTAAATCCCAAATACCATTGAATATAATATCGCTGATTCGACGTCCCAGAAAAAGTCTTTCCACCCATTATACTATAATTTTTAAAAGAGGCACTTGCTTGGATTTTCCACTTACTTCCGCATTCATGTACCAATGTGTGGGAAGTAACTCCTCCGCTGCAGCAACTTTTTTATTAGCTTGATAACAACAAACAAAACATTAATACTGTTTGAATTGAAAATACAATGTATAGTTTTAGAAGTAAAACCATACAATCAGGAGTCGTTTCTCAAGTTTGTCATTCAACTTTATCGCTACTTATCGAATAAAGTTAAGCTAAAGGCGTTTAGAAATTGCTCGTTCCTTGGATGTGTATCTTAAGTTATCTCATGTCAACCGATTCACTAAGACGGGAATGGATCGATGATATTAAGTTTCGAAATTGTGTAAAACTAATACATGCTTTGATATCTTTCAGATTATTTCCCTTTTAAGGGAGTCGAGTTATTAAAAAAAAAAATGATTTGTACCTCGATACACATCAGTATCTTTGAAAATAGTGCACGCAATGAAGTTCATGAGAACGGCATTTGGGAGATAAGGAACTAAGAGATATCAGATATAAGTTAATCACTACAAGTATTATTGAATATAACCGACTAGTTACACCATTACGGGTATAGACTCTGGTAAATGCATATTGCACTGGAATATACAAATATGTAGTGCCTGCGGGCAAATTACCTAGTTAAAACCGAAACAGCACTGCATTATAATTTTCCGAGGTTCAGTGAAATTTAGAAAAAAAAATGTTAATATTTTTAGCTAGAGAGAGAGAAAAAAAAACGTTTCTTTATCTGAACAGAGAATAGACTACTAATACATTTTAAATTCAATTCTTCAAATTTCCTTTTTAAATTTGTAATTAAATGTTGTTATAACAAGGACGTATATTTAGAATATATACGTCCTTGGTTATAAGAAACAGGGGTTCAGTTACATTGCATTTGGGTTTTGAATGTCTTTAGCCACAAATTTGATGTTGGCGATACACCTATTTCAATTTTTTCAAACAAAAACATAAATTGTATAAATGTCTCTAAAAATATTTACGACAAAAAAGGGCAGAACCTGAATACACAGGTTAAATATTAACATTAATATTTCATTTTAACTGCAATAAAAATAGATTGACTCTTTGACAGGTCTAGACCATATTTCAATTCTAATAATTATTTATAAAGGTGGATAGTTATGTCTAGGTCGAAATGTAGTTACGTTTATTATTATATGACATATCATTAAAAAAATGTCAGTAAATTTCGTTAATTTTACAGTCAAAAAAGATATGACATTCATCCTTGATATAAGTATATTTTCTTTTGTTCTCTCAATGATTTATTGTAACGATCAATTTGAATACGAAATTTTGTTCAAAGTTTTAAAGTTATATATTTTTTTTTAATTTCTGAAAATTTGGAATTTCTTTATTTATTCTCTCAAAAAGATGTGCTTTGTCAATTTGATCCATAGAATCAGCGCGATACTATACTCTTTTTGAAGAAAATGAAATATTGATACTTTAGATTTAGATTTTTTTTTAATAGTGTATGATAGAAAATGTATTTACTATATGACAGATCATTGCATGACAATAATACAAAACATTACATTGGCCTAAAATCGACTGTGACAGTTTATGACAGTGTGTGTCAGTACAAATAATTCATATGAACATTTATCCTTACCTGTTGCAGTTAATGATAGTCCAATGGAGGCCAAATAAATACTGTCACAATCAGCCACAGTCCCTCACAATCATTGCAGTCTTAAATGGTAAAATAGTACTGTTACAAGCAGGGACAGTTGTTAACAATACTGGTAAAGACTGTCACTGACTGTCATATACTGTTACAGTGTTAGGAATCTTGACACAGTCAAAGTTATGTGCTTCAATCACTGTTAAGGACTGTGCCAATCTATAACAGTACTTCATAGGTCTTCCACAGTTTTTAAAGGACGCTTACAGTACACGACAGTGAGAAAAAGACTGTGTCTGGTATGGACAACACTTTTTTGGTTCATAGTGTAGGGCAATGGTACAAAAATATTGCTACGTTATAGGTACTGTTAATTTAGTACAATTAGATTTCCGTTCAAGAAACAATTTTTCTGTTTGGGCGACTTGGTGGGAATTCTTGTTTGAACCCATAGTTGACTTGTACTAGATCATTTGCACATTCTCGATCATTAACTTATTATTATTGCAACTAATCAATGAATATAGTAACATCTGCAACTGTTCTAACGAAACTTTTTGTCCTTTGGCTGTCATTGAAATAATCAAATTTTTGGAATATTGTTGTTCAATGATTTGTCATTACTGGAGTATCAAGGTCAATCCCTTCAAGTAGTTCAAATTGGTGAACAATACAATTCTATGAAACTTGATTAATAGTTTTCGACTAGCTGACAAAAGCTAGGAGTTTTGAAGGTATTGTCAGAGGTGTTACAAGGGCAAAAAGGCATACTGGTATCGGAAAATTGCTAACAAAAGACACTAGGCCATTCGCGATAACTTTAAACACCGATGTCTCCGCCGATAAGTTTTGTAATGGGATAAAAATCAGAATACTCGTATTGCATAGTCTACCTATATTAAGTGAAGTTAGTTATATATTCAAAACAGTAGTATTGCTAAGTAAGGATGGATATGTACATGCATTTGAATATGTTTATGTTCCAGACCATATGCGTATTTGGACCGTACGCGTACGGTCCGGACCATACGAGTATTTTTTTTCAAAATACCCAGACGTTCGGACTGTACGGGTATGGTCCGACCGTACGCGTACGGTCTGGCTATTTCAAAGTCTTGCGTGTTCTTGGATAATATATCAATAATTCAATTTATCGTATACAATATCATTTCATGAATTAACCTCTGATGTTTATAAACAAGAAAGATTTTCTAAAAATCATTACTTTAAAGAAAATATAAATAACTTTACTATAATTATGTTTTGGAGATGCCTTTCTATAATTGACTTATTAATTGAACGTTATTTGAGATTAAAAAAAATAAAACTAGTGTTTCGTACAAATAAATGTAATGTTAATTGAAATAAAATATAGAGTCTTCTTGTCAGAAAATCCTGAAAAAAAAATCATTGAATATCACTTATTGGGAACAACAAAATTTCCCTAATTACTACAAAAAGAGTGCAAGTCCGAATATCTCGTAAAGGGACCATTGAATAAATATAACAGCGGAAATTACATAGTGTTCCAAAAAGGAATACCCCTGAACATGTGAAAATATATATATATATTTTATTTCACTGCTTCTATAATTTCATTTCAGTTATATCAGTAATTCAATGAATTTAATATTTTTATAAAGACCTACTAATTTATAATACGGGTTTCAGTGGTAGTTAGTGCTAACACTTTTGACTGTGACTTACTTTTTTGTTTTAATATAAATGTAGTGTCTGTCTATTTGTTTGTACTCATACGGTCTAAATATACGCGTATGGTCCAGCTCGTCGAAGACCGCACACGTATACTCATACGGTCCGACCGTACGCGTATAGTCCGACCATACGCGTATGCATACGGTCCAAATACGTGTATGGTCTGGATCATTTATGTACCTTTTCTTGAGATCAATCTTGTTGAATGTAATTATGGTTCATACTTCATGTTAAAATTCTATTAAAGTATCAAATACTATTAAACAAATATAAAAGTGATGTGACATTTAAAGTTTATTTTTCTGCTAAAGGGTTAAAAACATAGTTCATTTGTATATACATTTGTACATGTCTTATAGTAATATATAGGGAAAATTCGCTTATGATTGGTAAAAAAAAATCCTTTGAATGAATTTATTTTTTTAATTCTCAGCCTCATAGTTACTTCCTAGAGCACCTGAAAACACCAGTCTTTTGATGAGGAAAACACTGCCTTCGTTTTTTTTCTTCCATTTTTGTGTTCCTGTTTATTTTCGTTTATTTGTTATATTTATTTCATATTGTGTATATTGATATTACATCGATTTACCAATCTTTTTGCTTCCATAAGTGTTTCTTTATTTGCTCAGTCACATTCTTATTGTTTGGATTTGCATCTCTGGATCGTCTGGTGAGTAACTGATAAATAGTGAAAGGATATCGAGTAAATGCACATGAGACGAAGGCTCTACAATTACATGGGATAGACAAAGCAATAGAACAAAATATTTATTGTTCTTCATCTTGAAGTCTCTGTGAGGCTTTCGTAAAATACCTTTACTCATGCCTCAATGTAAGTTCAAAACATCCCCTCCCATCGGTTTGAGTGGAATTCATTGCTACATGTCTAACGATGCTATATTCTTGTAATTAATGGTCATGGATGCACGATCGTCAACCAACATAAATGAACAAAATGCACAAGTGAATGAAGGTAGTGGATACTAACAACTTATATACAAACACGGAGCACTCTTCAAGTTAACTTTCATAAAACTTGGCTTAAGCTAAAAGTGAGATGTGCACAGTATAAACACGTGGTCACAGTAAAATTTAGAAATTACAAAAAAATGATAAAAAAGATAGGAAGTTTATTAATATGAGAAATTATCAAGGCAAAATTTAAAAGAATGATGATGGCATTGAGGTCTTAATTTCTTTATGATATAACAAGAGAAATACCACCAGCATTCGGTACAGTCTCGGTCTCTGCGGTCCTAGGTAAAAAAGATGTGCATAAGGGATGCATGGTGAATCCAAAAATTGATTAGTTAGAGTCATGCAAGCCGAAAAAAACTTCAAGCAAAGAATCGGAAAAAATGAGATCAGCCATTTTTTTGGGAATTATTTAAACTATGAAATAAAATCGATCTAATGATATTAAGATATCATTTCATAATTACGAGATATTATGAGTTACTATCTAATAATTATGAGATAATTATCACAAAGAATGACATAATTATCTCATGAATATGACTTATTGACTCATGATTGTGAGATACTATCTCGTAAAAATGAAAACATATCTCATAAATATGAAATGAGATCTCATATTTATTAAGTGGTATGTCCTTTTTTAAATTGGCTCGTTATTGTTGAATAATATATGAAAATCATGAAATAACTAGGTTATAATTATGAAATTTTATCTCAAAGTTAAGAGATTTTATCTCATAATTATGAAATGACATCACATCACTATGTCATAGTCCAGCAATAATATCTATTAAATATGAGCTGTTATCTCATAGTATAAGATAATTAGCTCATGAGTATGAGAAATTATATCAAAATTTCGATTTTTGTTTCATGTGGCATCCATACGCTTCAGTATTATCAGTATTATCAGAAAGATAAATATAGTACAGAGTTTAGAATTTTTATAAAGAAAGGATCATGAATTTTTAATCAACCCAGCTTACTTGGTGCTTTCTAATAGGTCTAAACCATGCAGTTCTATATCTATTACTAGATTGTTTATATATATATATATATAAAATGCCGAATAAGTCGGATAAGACGGAAAAAACCACAAATGAAGACATTCTTAAGGAATTAAAGGGAATCAGCAATAAACTATCTATATTAACGGAAAAATTTGATGAACTTCACTGTTTCGCAAGAGATTTGACGGAAGGAGATGACAGAATAAACACTTCCGAGGTTAGTAGAAATGTTCAACAAATATGTCAAACATTAGAATCTGTAATTAACAATAGATCGGAACAAGAAACAGCTCCTAAAACCATCCATGAAACAAATGAAGAAACAACACCGCGATCAGCGCTTTTGATAAAAAGTCGAATTGGTCACATTTGGAATAAAAACTTAATGCAACGAAAATTTGCTTTTTGGAACATGATAAAAAATGGCAACAAAGCCGAAATTTATCAACGACAAATTGTGATTATTTATTAGAAGGATCAACTTTCACATTCAAAACAGGAACAGAATTTGAAATAAAAAAACTCCATGACATGCTCGTCGTCCAATCTTATTTATGTGATAACTTGTCGTGGCTGTGGAGAAAATTATATTGGCCAAACGAGCCTTAGTATTCGAAAACGCATGACATTGCATCGCCAACAAATTAGGGATCCTGCAACAAGAATGATACCACTGAGCGGACATATCAGCGAATGTGCACGTTCCCTTCAACCGCAATTTTATATCTTCCCATTGTACAAATTCACGAACGAAACTACACAACAGCAAAGGGAGAATAAGGAAGCACTATTTATATACAAATACAAACCTTTGTTAAATGCATAATATTAATTATTTTTACGTATTTATTTATTTTTGTTTGATATACATAGAACATATCGTTATTATGAACGCTAGTTGTCGTTCATGTTACTAGCATATCTGTGACGTTGTGAAACTTTTAGTAACGTTAGCCATGAATATCCCCGCAAGGGTGAAACCGGTAGGAACGTTATGAGGAATTTTTATATGTTTTGTGCAATTTATACTGTGGAATAGTTTTCATAAAGACTATAGTGCATTTTCTATTTGTTTATTTTTCCTATATATTTATATATATATATATATATATATATATATTGAAGATATTTATTCAACGAGTAAGGGTCGTTGTTGCTTAATTGAATTGTAATGGGCAGTACGTTTTAAGAAACTTCTGACAATGATTCCCATAAGTATAATTTTTAAATGTGTGGCTCCTATAGAGCTTTTCAACCAAGACAACATTACACCGGACGAAAATGGGCACTAAAAGTTTAAAGGACTGTTGTCACTCAACTGTTTTGATTTTGCTGAAGATATTTAAATAATCTTTTACGGCATTCGTAACGTGATGACAAAGGAGAGATTGGAATTTCCGTAGAATACAGTAAAGTTCAAATTGTTCACCTTTCCCAAAATTTTACGCTTTTTCTCAACCTGTTAAAAACCTATCCGATTTGAAAAGTGAAATTATTTCACATACTAAATTTTTCGTAGGTTGAAATTCTACTACATATTAATATTCCTCTGCAGAAAATTCAGTATATACTTTATTTTCTCGGTAAATCTGATTACATACTTCATTTTCTGGGGAAATCAGAGTATATAGTAAAATCCTAGAAAGACAGGTATGTAACAACAATTGTCATTTTCATTTGTACAGAGAAAAGCCACAAAACGGCCAAGGATCATATAGACGGATCATAATAACCAGGAGGATCACTTAAATCGAAACAAAACATCTATCCGAGAACATCAGAGTTTTATTGAGAAAAGTTATATGCTTGGTCAGTCTCCAATATTTGCAGGACTTTTTATTTCTGAGTTACTTACAGAAGTGAGGTGAGCAAACTCAACATTATATATAACATGTACAGATTCAAAGAAGGCCTTTGATATTGTTTGGCACACATGATTGTTGCTAGAAATGTTCAAAGCTGATATAACAGGCTATTATTTAAGGCATGGTAAGATAAATTTAGAACTAGAATAAAGTGGAATATCATAATATCAAATTAATTTTATGAATTACAAGGCGTACAACAAAATGGCGACAGGTCTCCTTTACGGCGTATAAAGTTTTTATAAACTCCTTACTTACATCATAAGAGGATAGAAGAATCTATATTCGAGAAGGATCTATATTCAGTGACGCCGAAAAAGTCGGTGATGATGTAACATTTACAGTCAACAACCCACTAGACTTTCAATCTATGATCAATGTACAAATTAAAAATGAGAAGTTTTTTTGTAGTATAGTCTTTGTAAATAGGTTTTATTTCACTGTACTTTTACTTTTTTATTGTAAGCATCTAAGGGATATGGGGTAAATGCACATGAGACAAAATCTCTATAAATACATGGTAAAAAGCAATGGAACAACGCTTTTATTGTTGTTCTTCATCTTGAAGTCACCATGAGGCCTTCAACAATGAGCTTTGCCCGTACCTCATAGTAAGTTCAAGACGGCCCCTAGCACCGGTTTGAGCGGAATTCATTGCTAGATGTCGAGCAATGCCACATCCATGTTTATTCCGGCCATAGATGCGGGATTGTCAACAAACATCAAGTAAACTGGCAAAGTGTTCTCACAATCACTGTCATCCGTTGCCCGACAAAAGCACCAGTCTCCCCAGGTGGTGGACAATCACAACAAATAGACAAACACAGGGCACTCATCAAGTCGATTGTGAGAAAACTTGGCTGTATAAATTAGTGAGATGTGGGCAATATTAACAGGTGGTCAGATCACATTTTGAAATTACAAAAATAGAATGCCAAAATTCGAAAGTGTGATAGTGCATCCATATGAGAAATTCTCTCAAGCA
>MJUU01011563.1:17996-77575 GCA_002080025.1 Modiolus philippinarum
CCATAGGGTCCAATGTTAAAACTATGTTCCCCGCTGGCGGCCATCTTGGATTAGGTACGGACCTGCTGGATACCTTTTTTTGAAGGGACCATCTAAGGACCATTGTGACTAAGTTTGGTTATAATTGGACTGGTAGTTTCTGAGAAGAAGATCTTTGAATGTGTTCACCCATAGGGTGCAATGTTAAAACTATGTTCCCCGCTGGCGGCCATCTTGGATGAGGTACGGACCTGCAGGATTCCTTTTTTAAAGGGGACCACCCAAGGACTATTGTGACCAAATTTGGTTCCAATTGGCCCAGTGGTTTCAGAGGAGAAGATCTTTGAATGAAAAGTTTACGACAGACGGACGGACAGACGACGGACGGACGGACGGACGGACGACGGACGACGGACGCCAAGTGATGGCAAAAGCTCACCCTGGCATAGCCAGGTGAGCTAAAAAGAAAGAAAAAAAATCTGTGTTCCATTTGCTTAATTTTGCCATGTATTTGAAGGGATTTTGTCCCATTTACATTTACTCCACATCACTGTATTTGTTCATAGATAAGTGATAAAAATTGAAAAGTACGAAATGTTTTGTGTATTTTTCTTTTTGATAACTTAAATATATCTTTCGAGGTGTATATCAGGTTTGAGTGTTGCATTTTAAGGAATGAGTTGTAAGAATTGGAAGCCATGTAAAAACAAGTTTGCCTCGGCTTATGATTTGGTGAAATCGCTGACCATATTACTAATTTTTTTTCTGATCCCTACAAATGAGAAAATGTTTATGTGTTGTATACATTCTTCTTCATCTTCATTCATTTGTAGGCGAAAAAGACAATAATTTAAATGATGGTTGAAAGTTGAAAAAGAATGTTTCATATGTAACTTAGCTGAAATGAAAATGGACATTTTCAGCTAGATTCACCTCTTCCCGGATTTGACTACCGACTTGGACATTTTCCCGGATTGAATCACTCACAGTGTGACGGGTGCTGTTAACAGAGCAGGACATGCTTACCCTTCCGGAGCATTTGATGTCACTCTCAGTTTCACTGGAGTTCACACTGTGAGTGCCTTTGTTTTGGATGTCGTAATTTCTGTTTCTGTGCTTTGTATCTGTCTAACGTCATTGTTCTGTGTGTCTAACGTCATTGTTTTCTGTGTTCTCACTTTTGCCATGTCTTTGGACTTCGATTTTTGTAAGTTTCACTCCTTTGTTTCTTTGGTATTCTACTGCCGTTGTTTAATTTAATGTTACAGGTTATAACACTAAGTTTTCAATTGTAAATAAATAACAAAATAGAGAAGTAACATTACTGTGAATTTAATTTCTGCATATGTCTTCTGCAACTTTTGTCTCTTCAGTGCAGATCAAATCATAACATTTGGAAGTCCATTTACCGAAATCATGGTAAAAGCTGATAGAGAACAAATTACCGATAGGATATCAAAAGGAAAGCCAAAAAAACATTAAAAGACAGGGCTTTGCATGAGTAAGATACTCCTTAGGTTTGAACAAAATTTCCTTAAATTCAGACATTACAAGATTTAAAACAATCAGCTTTCGGGGCAAGCACAGAAGTACTGGCTACTGGGGTGGTGAATACCCTCGCGGATTAACAGTCCACCAGCAGTGGCATCGGCCAAGTGGTAATAAATAACAAAATATCGAAGTTAATGTGAATTTAGTTTCTGCATTTCGACAGCTTATGTCTCTTCAGTGTAGATCAAATATTTGGAAATCCATCCACCGAAATATGTGTAAAAGCTGATAGAGAACAAATGACCAATAGGATCCATAACGAAAGCCAAAGTTATCAAAGGACAGAGTTATGCATGAGGAGGATTAGATACTCTTTAAGTTTTATTAAAATTTCCCTAAATATAGATATTGCAAGTTTTAAAAGAAAATCGGCTTTCAAGCCAGCAACGACGTCCTGAATACTAGGTAAGTGAATACCCTATAGAGACCTATAAGAGTTAAAATATATATTTACGTGACTATAAAACACTGAAAGTCTGTAACGGACCTTTGGTACTGAAATATAGTCGGCCAGTCTCAACTTGTTAAAAATACTAAAGTAGTCTTGACCAAAGTCTGATTCAATGTAAAATTTGCTGAAAAGTCGACCAGTCTGGACTTGTACTGAAAAAGTCTTGACTTGTCTTGTCAAGTCTGATTTAGTACTGAAAGAATCTTGATCTGTCTGATTTTGTCTCGACCAGTCTAAATAAGTACTGATATGTGTCTTGGCCTGTGTTAAAAAAGTAACATGCGGGCGATAAAGTGAAAATTCAAAATAAAACAAGGAACTTTCAAGTATTTAACCCTCATATACATGATTAAACTGAACCTAGAGAAATGTTAAAACATACTGATAAACATTCCAAGGGCTGTATTTAAAATAATAGATCTCTTTTCCGAATGCGTTTAGAAATTGCTATTGTAATGAAATTTAACAATTCTTTCCTATGAAGTAAAAGCAAACACATATCTTTATGTTTACGTCATCTCCAAAATCACTGCTTATATAAAATAGAAGAAAGTATGAAAAAATCAATGTAAATTACCTTCAATAGAAATTTGGGGCAACCTTATGCATGACATATGTTTCGTGACTAGCTTATTATTGGTACGAAAATTAAAGTGAAAATGGAATTAATGTTTTATAATTTGAATTACTGTACATTGATACAAAATAATATATATATATATATTTTTAAAATAGACTCCCTCTAATTAAATCAATATTTGAAAAAAGAGCAAATCAAATATTTTGAACAAAGGCAGAACCATACCCCTGATCTCTTCCGACTATCACATGACATTGTTTTCTATTTTTTCTGGTTTTTATTTTGTGTTAAATGTAAATGGAATCGTTGCTTTACAGTATATTATTTTTTCTGCTCATTTGGTAATTTCGATATTGTTAATTTTAGTACTTGAAAAATAACGGTAATAAAAGCAAATATTGGGCATTTTCCAGTAAATTCATTAAAAGGGTTTTTGAAAAGAACGTTATTTTTTACACCCTTTGAATTAACTCAAGTTACTGATGAAAAGCACACACGGTAATGGAAAAAAACTGCGCATTTATTTCATAGAAGTTTGATAATAAATCATATCAAACAAACTCATCATACACAAACTTTACGGATTCTTCTCTACAATAGTATGATCCATAACAATTTTCTGCGCAAAAAAACAATGATTCTGAAAGCCGACATAATACAACAAAACTTTAGAAATAATAAAGTAAAGAATAATACAGCTTAAAGTCACACTTTTGTTCACACAGCCTTGAATATTATCACACCTGAAACCGAAAATATGAAGACATTGATTACTGTGAAAGTACTATTGTTCGTGGGGATCCAATTTTCGTGGATTTCGTGGTTCGCTTAAACCACGAAATTAAGTTCCCAACGAAATGCATTTTTCCACAGAGGTTTAATGTATGGAATTTGAAACCACGAATTTAAGTTCCAACGAACTGGTGATATTTATGAAAACCACGAAAATTGATGTCCACGAATAAAAGTACACCCACAGTATTACAATGTAAAAAATGGTGAGGGTTTCATAGATATTTATTCTAAATAAAAATAATCAAATACAATACAAAAACAAAGACATATACATTAAAGACTAAACAGAACAAGGGAAAAAACGATAAGTAAAGAACATGTAATGTTATGTATACTTGATATTTGTCTTTTGTATGAATCGATGTACCGTCAGGTTGACAATCTTTGAAACACAATATTGCAAAAAGCCTACATCATGCCTGCTTTCTGCTAGACAAAGAAGATAACTAAACATGATGTCGAGAAAAACTGTCTATTACCAAATTTTCATAAATTCGTAATAGACCATATATTTTGAATTCATTTTCTTAAATTTAGTTTTGTGGGAAAAATTTCGAAATTCACATCTAAATAGTTCAATGGAATGCACCTTCCATATTTTGTCCCGTGTGGTGTCACCCCTGCACTATCAGGTTTTGTTCTGTGACGTCGTGATACCGGGAAAATTCACGCACAAGAAACAATATTTGAACATGCGTGAAATACCACTTTTCCCGCGAGTAACCTGATAGTGCAGTAGCGACACCAATCGGGAAAAGCAGGAAGATGAATTCCATTACTTTTCCGCATATAACAAATTTCAGTTTTGTCATAAATTTTCCATTATATCGTAATTCGTCAATATCACAGGAATTTGAATTCGCAAGAAGAGTCATATTTCATAGATACGGGAATGGTCAATTATCCTAAAAAATGTACTCTTAATAAACGATATCTCAATAAAGTTATAGACAAGTTTCACCAGTTCCAACAGAATAAATAAGGTGTTTATATCGCAGGTGGTTCCAAGTGTACAGAAAAAAAGTCAAGTATCTTCAGTTTGTGGACAATGACGTCTCTTAAACATTTGTCCTTGAGTTGATCAGACTCATATTAACAATGACAGGATATGGAAAAAATGTACAATGAGACAAAGTCTCTACAAATTCATCGTTAAAAGGCAATGGAGCATCGATTGAATTGTTGTTCTACATCTTGGTGTCACCGTTAGGCGTTAACAATGACATTGCTCATACTTCATAGTTAGTTGACGTATCGTTAGGCGTAGGTTGGGCGTAACAATAACATTGCTCATACTTCATAGTAAGTTCAAGATGACACCAACTGAATAAGGGTGAACGGAATGCATTTTTAAATATGGCGCAACTCAACATCTATGTCTTTTATACCAAGATTCGGAATCGTAAGCAAATCATAAAAATAACCAGTGTCACATATCAACTTTACCCACTTTCATATTCAATAAAGTATCATTATCCCCAAAAATGTCAAATATTCGTAGTCAAGTATTTGGCTTCTTTCTAGACTCTGCCACCATTCAGATTACACTAATTCTCTTTTTGTGTAATAACAGAACATGGTTAAGGCTATTATGTTATTGCTGTCATACAGAAAAGCAATTGGGGGTCTCGATGGGGGTCCCTTTCCCGAAATCCCGACACATTTTTCTCCAATTTCCCGTTTCACGAGCGGGAAAATATTTACAAAGAGTCTTAAAGAGTCGACAATTTCCCGTTTCACGGGCTAAATTTTGAGTGGTTCCCGCTTCACGCTCGACATCCCTTCCCGTTTTCACGTGCAATTTTTTTGTCACGATCCCATTTCCCGCTGGCTTAAAAAGGCCAATCCCGCTTCCCGCTTATACCCCATCGAGACCCACGCAATTATACTGCAACTGAATTATTTTTATCACGTATAAAGGTATACATATAAAGATGAAGTTTATACGTCTACTAGCAGAACGAGAGCTGTCGCCGAATGGCAGCCAGTTATACCCACGCTCATTGAACCCTGAATCATCAAGGCAAGTACAAAAGTAAGAGGGTGTGGACACAATACACTTGTGGACACAGTACAAGTGTGGACACTATTAAGGCATTTACACATTATAAGAGAAAAATAAGATGAAAATAATCTGAGAAGGATGTGGGACATAAAGAAGTGTAGTTGCTGAGAAAAAAATTGACTAAAAAGTCAATCTTGGATAATGAAAGAAAAAAACCAAAGTCGTAAAACTGAAAGTAGTATAGTAATATGACTGAAAAATAAGAGAAATGCAATATACATGTAGTACCCTAATTTGAAGCTCCATGTCAAATATCAAGTACTTGTCAGGTGCAGTTGCTGAGAAAAGGCGACGAATAAGTCACAATCTGAAAAATTAGTGTAAAAACGGCACAAAGTCGGTAAACAGGAAGTGGTCATTTGATTTGGCCGAAAAGGGGAGGCACAATATAGGGACCCCATACTGATGCACCATACCATATATCAAGTGGTTGTCATGTGTAGTTGCTGAGAAAAATGCGACGAATAAGTCACAATTTTGAAAATAAAAGTAAAAAAGGCACAAAGTCGGTAAACAGGAAGTGGTCATTCCATATGGCTGAAAAAAAGGAAGACACAGTATAGGACCCCATACTGAAGCACCATACCAAATATCAAGTGGTTCATGTGTAGTTGCTGGGAAAAATGCGACGAAAAAGTCAAAATTTTGAAAATGAAAGTAAAAAAGGCACAAAGTCGGTAAACAGGAAGTGGTCATTCAATATGTCCGAAAAGGGGAGGCACAGAATAGCACCCCATAATGAAGCACCATACCATATATCAAGTGGCTGCCATGTGTAGTTGCTGAGAAAATGCGACGAAAAAGTCACAATTTTGAAAATGAAAGTAAAAAAGGCAGAAAGTCGGTTAACAGGAAATTGTCATTCGATATGGCCGAAAAGGGGAGGCGCAGTATAGGACCCCATACTTAAGCACCATACCAAATATCAAGTGGATGTCATATGTGGTTGCTGAGAAAAATGTGACGAAAATAAGTGTGACGGACGGACGGACGGAATGACGGATGGACGGAGGGACAGAGGTAAAACAGGAAACCCCCTCCTTCGGAGCGGGGGTATAATAAAGCATTCAAGCCACGCCTTTAAAGCCAAGATCACAACTTTCTGTCTATTAATTTTTTGATTGTATGACGTCAACACTCACTCCATATTTCTATCTCGCTCACTTTATTAGATAAATCATTTGAAAAAAAATATTGAAATAATTCAATCATTTTACAGATATAATTAAATAAACAAGCAATTTTATTCTGAGTTTCAGTGTGATCTATTTTCTTTGTGTTTATTTCAGCAGTTAACATGATATCACTATCCTACTTACTGAAACAATGAGGTTCCATTTTGGGAATTGCTGTTATTATACGATTTTATATTAAAATAATTTTTAAGCCATGATACATTTCATATTAAAATTATTTTTAAACCGTCTAAATGGGAGTAATAACAAAATTACAAAACACAGTCCATGAGAACAACAGACAAATCAGGCGGATATCACCGGAAAAATTGTCGACTGCAATGGTCCTGACTTTGTACAGGCATTTCAAAAGAAACGACGGGTTAAAACCAGTTTTATTGCATGCCAAACCTCCCCTTTCATTGCGAGACTCGACAAAAATTGCTATTTGAAAGGTCGTAGACAGTTTAAAGACTGATATCTTTAATGATCGCATGAGACGGAATTTTTGAAGCCTTGATTGATAAGGCTATGTCTAATAACTCTGTATAATTTGTGCTATCTCTCGCGTAACGAATCAACTAAGAAACATGCACTCCGTAAGCAGGAAAAGCTGGAATATTACTATCCATGCTAGTATAGCGAATGTAATAATTTTCAAATTAAAATCGTCCCTTTTGTCGTCAATTTTAGTACTGAGATGACCATTTTCGTCAAATTCGAAATGTAAGTACAAAAAAGCTGTAGATCTAGTGGTCTCTTTCGTTACATTAATCTCTAGTTCTTGCGGATATATCAAAAAGATCCATTTTATATAAGATGCGTTATTGATGGAGAGAACATCTTAAACATATCTATAAGAGAGATTGAAAGATTTAGCATCTTTTATGTTATGATCTTTTACGAGTTCCTGAAGAAATTCAGTCTCGTAAGAATATATAAAATAAAGTAACTCATATTTTTGCAGTATTGCAGTATTGCAGTATAAAAACAATATACATGTATTGTCTTCAAACATGAAATGTATTTGTATTCGCCACTAGACAAGCGTCAATGCTCGCTGAAGCTCACATTGTCCCTATTTTTAAGCCTCATTCAAAAAAGACACTAAACGCATATTGTTTAAATCATCGACTGTACATGTCGCCAAGACAACTAGGCTTTTCAACATTACTTACACGTGTATTCCGGGTATTGTTCCCACGTCAAAGGAAGATAATTTTCGAAGTTTCGCAACAATTCTTGCCCACATGGAATATAAATCAATGTAAAAATGTAGTTATATTTTGCATAAAACATATATTTAGACACATTGTAATATAAGCGCAATTTTATTAACAAAAACAAAACGATTATGCTTACTTTAAGTGCTGTTCCACCGATTTTAACAATCAGACATGTTGTTAAAGTGGTCGGAAATACGATGAATGTTTTTTTTTTTCAAATTTGTGATTATTTTTTGGTCTCCTTTTCCAATTGTTTTATTTAAACAAACTCTATTTTTTTCTGTAACCGTTAGGGGTTAATGCTAGAATTTTACACGTTCTGTTTAAAATATAAAACACCTTTAAATGTAGTTTATTTACGCTTTCATTCTCTTAGCATAGTGAATTCTTTGATGGAAGTAATATTTTCTCTATTTTTACCTTAATGAACGTTACGAATTAAAATATGTGAACATACAGAGAAAGGATCTGATTACTAACTGATATTAATAGACATTGTGAAGAAAAATTTTGAACTGAAGACAAAAAACTTTTTCATCTCACATTCTAATCACTAGAAGTGCATACGTATCTGTTAAACGACTTAAGAAGGCTCAATCCTGGTGTTGTTTATATCAAGGATTTCTTGAAACCTATTTAAATTTATTTAACATTGTAGATAAAATAAGTTTGTAGATCTGGGTGCTTTTAAAGGAGCTAGAAGACATTAAAAAATTTGGCGGGAAATGAATTTATCTGGATTGTCCCTTAGTTTAACATTAGGACTATGTTTTGTCGAAAAGCTAAGAAGTTATATCAAGAATTTTATGAAAACTTGGCAAGTGTTTTAATTTGACCTATAGCAGACATTCATGAAATAAAAAGTGGGGGTCCATGTGCAAAACTCTTTAATCCATAAAAACGCCGACATGGTAAAAATATTAAGGGAGCTAAAGAACATTAAACCAGTGATGCGTTTCTTCTGTTGTTGGTTACATTCTCTTTTCTGGATTTCCAAATGTTTTGATATGATCTGCGCTGCATAAGTTGTCGAAATTGCCATATGCAGAAAGTAAATTCGTAGTAACTTTAGGTGTCTCAGTGGTATTATTCCGCCATTTTTGTTTAATACTTGGGTTTTTGGGTTTCATTCATTAAGAAATTTAACAAAATAGTTACCTTAAATGTAAAGAAACATTCAAAGTATTGAAAATTATCTTTCCTTATAACTTTTACATCATTTTCGTTTCAAAAAGGTGAACTAAAACATATGTGCCCTATATCTGTTGCTGAATTTACAAAACACAGAAATTACGCAAGGGAGATAATTTGATAAAATAATTTCATATAGATATCACTAGGAAATTAACATTTTGCAATTTTTCTCTCTTATTTCAACGGTGACACCTTATTTTTTTTTTCATTTGTAAACTATGTAATGATCTTAAAAGACATGCAAAGTATGAACAAAATCTATAATAGATTTTTAAAGCTTATTTCTCATATAATTATATTTCCTATCATTTCTATGTAAAATTTTTAATTTTTCATTTTCACTTTTTGCACTTAAATGCACGGTGACCCCCAAATTTTATTTTATATTTTTAACCATAACAAAATCATGTTTCTACACAGAATTTCACAAAATTCTATAATAGGAAATTAATACCCTGCAGACACCTTAAGTATTTTTTACAACTGGACCGATGCCTGTGCTGGTGAACTGTTACTCCCAGAGGGTATTCACCAACCCAGTTACCACTACTTCGGTGCTGGCCCGATAATCGATTGTTTCGAAACTTGCAATATCTGAATTAAAAAATATATGTTTAAAACTAAGGAGTATCCACCTGTTGCACATAATTTGGATTTGAATTTCCAAATGTTTCCAATTCATCTGCACTGAAGAGACAAAGAGTTGTCGAAATGGCTATGTGCTGAAAGTAAATTCGGTTTTTAGTTAATTCATAAGATACAACTCAATTAAATAAGCGTCACATGTTGCTCATACATCCCTGGAAATATGTAAAATACCCNCCCCCCCCAAAAAAAAAAACAAAAAAAAACAAAAAAAAACAAAAAAAAAACCAAAAAACAAAAAACAAAAAAATCCCTAGCTTTGTCCGAAAGAGTATTCAGTCCACAAAAAAAACATAGCTTTTTTTTCTTCTCGAATGGTTAAGTTACTTCGCATATAAAGAAGACGTTTCAACATGTCGTATACTCGTATACATACATTGTATACGCAGTATACAGAATCAGAAGGAAGACTACCTAGGGATAGTAAATGAAAGTAACTACAAAAGTCCGCAGCATGTTGAGAGAGAGAGAGAGAGAGAGAGAGAGAGAGAGAGAGAGAGAGAGAGAGAGAGAGAAGAAATCGAAGTCCATTGGATGAACATCAATTAAAGGAACAGATAAAAGGAACGCAGAACAAGTTCGAACAACCGTCATGTTCCCAACTTTGAACGGGCTTTTATAAATAAAATGGTGGCTTACACAGGTAAAACTACAGTCCAATCAACCACTGATATGACAACTGTCTATAGCAGTAAAATGGGTAAATAATCACAAAAATCTGCAATTATCAGGTTAGGGCAGAAGATAACAAACAGAAAAATTCACAATCATCACGTTTATCATAAATTCAAGGGAAAAAATTAAAAAGAAACGAGGTAACACAAATTATCTCCACGAATTTAATCTTTTAATATATGCCTGATTTTACTATTTATTTGTAGAGCTCGAGGCTGTGTCTCATGTTTATTTAATACATATTCTTTTATTTGTTTTATCTGTTATGTGTGTTAATTGTTTTCTATGATTTAATCAAAGCTAAATAAAGTTCAGAAATCAGTGAATTTTGCGTGGTAACTTCGGTATTTTGTTATTAATTGCATTCAAAAATAAATGCACAACGTAGAATAGTTCATGTGTACTGACTACTAGGTTAAAAAGACCCAATTTAAAGTTATTCTTTTTTTTTAAAAATTGATAGTACACATTGTTTTAAGTAATTAAATATAACGTATAATCTCTGCAAGAAAGGTGTTAACTGTTAACCCTTTTGTTAATTTTAGTTTCTTGATATTTGGGTTATTGGATGTGGTTTGTTTCCAATGATTTATTCAATTTTTAACCTTTTTGGGGCCATTTAGGGCTTACTATATGGTGTGAGGTTCCTCACTGTGTCGAAGACCGTACGGTGACCCCTAAATGCTTTGTTTTGGGTCGTTTTAATATAGGATGTCGTCTCCTTGACATTTACCCCATTTCCTTTTTTTCCCCTATTTATCCTGTAGTATTCTACAGATAAAATGATCCAGGTGGCACAGTTTTGATATTTGAACCAAATGACCACTGTAATGCTGATGGGTTATAAACGAATTCAAGTAAGGATTTGAAGTGAATCGAGAAGCAAACGATTTTCTAAATGAATATTTCTTTAACAAAAATTACTGTTAACTTGCTCTTAGAGATAAGTTTCAATATTCATCTAAAGACAAATTTTGATGCAAATAAACATTTCCCAAGATCCCACATTATCAAAAATTGTTTCGACCTTAATTATAGCCGTTAGATTTAAAGATGGAACGATTTTTTGCGTATGTTTGAGTACGGTGAATCGTACCGTGCCTTCCTTTTTTGTAAAACAAAACATTTACTGCTTATTTGTTGAAAAATTCACGGTCGTTCGTTCTTTGGTCAAATGATGATTCAGAAAGTGTCGCCAAAGATTTCTAGTTTCCCGAGCTTGTTTGGGTATTATAATCGTATATTTTATTTTAGCCCTTCTCTTTTGCTATTTGATATATTGTTTACCTCTCATTTACTGGACATGAACAGATATACTTGCATCTCCGTCCATATGTATCGCCTTCACAGGACAGGGAAAGCATGGTTTGCCATTTTTAGAGGTGAAACGTGGGGTACATTCTAAAATGCAAAACGTAAATATCAGAAAGCAATTAGACTTCCTGTTCTAAAAATATCCGCCCTAGATGTAACATACATTTGGGTCCAATAAAACTAGTTTAACCCCGCCGCAGCAGGTTTGCGCCTGCCCTAAATCAGGAAATTTATTAAGCCTATGTGTGTCTTGTCTTTTTTCTAGTTAGTTTACTTTATGTCTATATGAGTCTAGGATGATGTTTATTTCGCTGAACTTGATTACTCTTTATTCAGGGGCCGACTCCGACCTGCCGTTGGGTGTGGGGGTTCCTCACCGTTCATTGAAGATCTTATGGTGGCTTTGTGTTGTTATTACTCCCCTTTGGTTCGTTGTCTCTTTGACACATTCCCCGTTTCCCTTCTTTTTTCTATAATTTGCGATGCATTTTTAAAACATTTGAACTTTTGATAGATTCTTAGGAAAATTACTGCAAAAGCATCAACATATATTTTTCACATATTTCTAAATTGTAAGGACCCAATAAAGGTCTTAAATCATAGTAACTTGAACTGCATATCAAATATGATTATGTTCTGCATAGAAGTCGAACTTTTTTCTATCTTTTTCGATTTTGTTTAGCGGTAGAACCTGATGTACATGCGATATTAGGCTGTCCATTCCGCACACAAAGAAGATATTGTTAATGTTTAACAACGTAAAGATGTTTGTTCATTTCATCGAATGGATTATACTGGAAATTATCAAAAGGTGACGAAGCCTATGAGAACTGAAGCACTGCTTAAGTGATACTTTTGTAATGGTATAGAAATAAAATGTCTAATCGATTTCAAACATAGCTCAACGTTCTTAATTTTCTTTATTACAATAAGTCAATGAGAGTAATTCAACAATTTTCTGTGTTTATATGTACATGTCAAATAAGAAGCAAAAAAAAAAAAAAAAAAAAAAAAAAAAAAATAAGTCAGAAAATCAGTTTATTCATTATAATAATGGTTGCGTTTGAATTTGTTACCAACGATAGCAAATGCGTATTTGAAATGACTCAATACACAGAAATTCCGGCATTAATTTGTAATTAAAACAAAATATAATGAACGCAAAGAAAAGTAGAGAACACAACGGTGGGTTGTAATTTACCTTCACATCCACTTGAAGTGTTGTAGAAATGTTTGCAGCAGTAAACTTGTTGATCAGCTCTCAAAATACACATAGCAAAGAAAGTACAGTCAAAGATGGCGGCATATTTAAATAATACAAAATTACCCAACTTACATAAAAACAGTCAATTTTGGTTTTTATGCATATGCTGAGGACATGTTACATAGAAAAACCTCATCAATACCATTAGAATTAAATAATTCCGAAAGTCTAAATTAAAAAGTCTGAAAATGTAGTATAATTACCAAAATGAAGCCAGTCTCAAGGATATCTAACGAGAACAATACAATACACAGAATAAAGCCTCAGCATTTTTTATTTTGGTCAAATCAGTCTATTTCAAAATTTCAAAAAAAAAAAAAAAATAAATGAAAACAATAAATAAATAAATAAATAAATAAATAAAAACATAGGTCTTTTCAGTCACCTATTGCATGATATTATGATTATAGACTATCTAAAGTTACATTCCAGATCGTGTCGATTACCGATACCATAGCACTGTGCCATAGTCTTTAGATTTTCCTGGAGACCATAAGGTTAAACTATGTTGCCATCGGCTTCCAAGTTTGATGAGGTATGAAAAGGTTCGTATTTACTTACCGTTCTGGAGCACCTAGATTTTATGAGAGTTCACACTGCAATTGTCATAGTTTTGAATGTTCTGCAGCCCATAACTTACAATTTGATAATCATCTGTTGAAATTCAAATGTTTGAGTCGAATAATTGTCCGGAAAGGAAAGTGTTTGCATTTTATGAAACTGTAACAAATATCAAATGTTTTAAAATAGACCGTCTAATAGCTTACATTGTGTAGGTATACTCATATTAAATTAGGAATGTGCAAAGTTATCTTAAGGGAATATGAGCCTCAGATTTTCAGAAGCATTCGATATCCTCAGGTTTTTTCAATTCAAACAGTGTTAAAATTTTTTGCACATGGATCATATTTTCTTGGTCATAGGTCACTTTAAAATGTATAAATAACTAAATACCGAAGTTACTGCGAATTTTGATTCTGCATATGCGCATTTCGACAACTTATGTCTCTTCAGTGCAGATAAAATCTAAACGTTTGGAAGACCATAAAGTCAAAGATGTTTAAAAACTGATAGAGAACAAATTACCAAATATAATCTAAATAGAAAGCCAAAATCAGCTAAGGACAGAGCTTTGCATGAGGGAGATACTCCTTAGTTTCAACAAAATTTACAAACATTAGATATTGTAAGGTTCCAAATAGAATCGGCTTTCGGGTCAGCACCGAAGCACTGACTACTGGGCTGGTGAATACCCTCGCGGACTAACAGTCCACCAGCAGAGGCATCAACCCAGTGGTTACAAATAACTAAATACCGAAGTTACTGCGAATTTTGATTCTGCATATGTGCATTTCGACAACTTATGTCTCTTCAGTGCAGATAAAATCTAAACGTTTGGAAGACCATAAAGTCAAAGATGTTTAAAAACTGATAGAGAACAAATTACATAGTATAAAATAGACAGTGTATGAAAATTTAATCAACTTCCAATTATATTTTCATATATTAAAATGCATATAAACATCTTATGCAAATTAGAGGAAAACTCTAGAGAGAACTGTTTCCCGCCAAAATTTTGACGTCTTATATCTCAAAAATTCCTTCATGGATTTTCAAAATTTTGGGTTGTTCCATTAGCAGTGCTCTTCAAAACAAAAGGTCAGAATTTTAATTCTAATTACCCAAATTTCTGACACTCGTACTCCCTTAAAGGACTGTGTGTAGAAAGGAAAACAGAAGTGAGCAGGTATCACCAGAGTGTCCTATTTGCAACGCTTCAGTTGTGCTTTAAAAATGAGACAAATCCACCTGTAAACTCTTAAACACTGCATTTTTATAATGTTTCCTCAGTTGTGATAATAATGATTTTTACTGTGAGTCTTTGTGTGTATTTATTTTTTAGCCATTCACCACACATAGGGGTGGGTTTGGATCCAAGAAAACGAGTTTAACTCCACCGCAATTTTTGCGCCTGTCCCAAGTCAGGAATATGTTGGTGATTGAATTGTCCGTGTCTTCTTATAAAATTTTAGTTTCTTGATATTTGGGTTATTGGATGTGGTTTGTTTCCATTGATTTATCCACTTTTTTACCCTTTTGGGCCATTTAGGGCTTGCTATATGGTGTGAGGTTCCTCACTGTGTTGAAGACCGTACGGTGACCCCTAGATGCTTTGTTTTGGGTCATTTTAACCTGGATATGGGATGTTGTCTCCTTGACATTTACCCCATTTCCTTTCTTTTTTATATGATAAGTTTCGGGCTCTGAGCATGGGTATTCCTCGTCGTCGCTTGTCCATCAGTAAACTTTGATAATGATGGAAGTTTATGGTCTGTCATGCAAATAATGATGTTAAAGATATCACTGCACCGTTTCAAATCAAATTGTCTCAAAACCTAACGTTAAGGAATAATGGAAACTTTTGTTTGTTCGTGATAGACCGTCACTTATTATCTTTTCGTAACTATTTGGCATACAACGTTGCAATAACATTTTGCCCAATCAAGAATAACTGTGTTGTGGTAAAATACGTTGTGTATGTTCTAAGTAATAAGTCAATAAATACATGTGCTCCTTCATATCTAAAAGATAAATAGAAGACTGCTTATCCCAGGCAAACATCGTGTGCGATTTTATTAGCCTCTGAGACGAGAGAATGTAAAAATAACCATAAAATATATTTTATATCCATGTCAGTTGTAGTAAAACTACAACAAGGACGGAATTGCCTTTGAATATTTTGTAGTGGACTACAAACGGAAATACCTTCTTTCATTTAATTTTCCTTTTCATTTCTGCACGTAGTAATTTCATCAAGATGTGTTTTATCTTTATATTGTACAAACTTTCTGAAAAAAAGTTGAACGTAAAAATAAGATCCTTTAAAGGTTTTCCAGATGATTAAAGGAGTTCAACTGGATTGATAAGAAGTAAGTGTGTGCGTCATCCAAAATGAAGCCGCCTTTTGATCTTCAGAGTACCATTTGCTAGAGATTATAGTCTTGGATTCTCTTCCATCAAATTTGCGGCACCTGAATCGGTTTTCAGGGACTCCGGCTTCAGAGCTTCCAATGTAAAGGTAAATTTTGACCCATTGAAAATGGACCTGTCGGTAGTTTTTCAACGATAAAAATTGATTCTTTCGGCATCAAATTTTGACTAATTTTGTCAAATTCTGATCTTTATCTGGCTGGAATCTGGTCATTTTTCATGTTTAAACATAAATTATCTGTAATATGTCAAAAGACAAATAAAAAAATACTTCGATAGTAGTAATAAGTAGTAGATAAAGCACTTATTTTTCTTCGAAACCCCAACCGAAGAGTGATGAAGGAGTTTTTCCTATTATTTATATTCCAGTACTATATTATCTGCATTGCTGGTATAAAGCTGTAACAAACCATCATCCATGGTGACATTCTGTTTATTTCTGTATTTTTTTCATAGGGTAAACCATTCAAATTAAGTCGTAAAAAAGATGAAAAAGGGTAGGAAAAATTTTATGAAGAACAATTGTTATTTATGCGAAATGTAAAATTTTTACATTTAAAGACTATGCTGGAAAAAAAAACCCTTATCTTGTAGGGCCAAATATTAAATTATATTCCCTACTGGTCGCAATCTTGACAAGGAACAGATCTGCTGGACATAATTTGGGAAAAAAGAAATACACAGTAGAACCTTTTTAATCACACACACCATGTGACCATAAAAATGTCGGATTATAAAGGATGTCGGAGCACTCAGGTTTAAAAGGCATTTAAGTTATCTTTGGGCCGGAAAATACTTTAACAGGGTGTTGGAATACTCAAGTGTCGGATTAGACAAGTTTCACTGTATTGTTCCTAACTTTATTTTCAGCTGAATATTATAAAGGTTTTAGAAGAGATAATAGTTTAATTCGCTCCAATATTAAGCTTTGTTCATCATTGGTTGTCCATCTTGGATAATGGTACACCTGTGCAAAACACCTGATTTGAAGGGAACCATGCATGATACACAGTGAATAAGTTTAGTTCTAACTAGCCAATCTGTTGAAGTTGAATAGATTTTTGAATGCACTTTCCATAGAGTTCTGTGTTAAACAATTGCGGTCATGTTGGATGTCAATACTAAGCCCCAAAACCTCATTACAATATTTCATGCTAAGTTTAGTTCAAATCAGTTTAGCAGTTCTCAAGAAAATGATCTTTAAAGAAAAAGTTTACGACGAAAAGAAGGATAGATAGAGGACAGCCAACAAACGCAAATCGATGTTTAAAGCTTACTTCAGCATATCCAGATCAGATGCTTTGTTTTGGGTTGTTTTAGCCTGCAGATTGGATGTTGTCTCCTTGACATTGACCCCATTTACTTTCTTTTTCATATTAAAAAACGGAAAAAGAAGTAACATGATTGTATCATTGTGAACGACACAAAATAACCACGGCTATGTTAAAACTACCAGAATCTTTCAATAATGATAACTGCCCTTCCGGTCATTTGTCAACGTCTAATATTAACCTGCCTCAATGGTCGTTTTTAAAATTGATTTACTCTTTTATGAAGACGATTACTCAATTACAAACGAATTTACACAACTTGGGAAATATAAATATAAGAGGTAACTTAAAAAAAAGTACTTGTGGTAAGCTGATGTAATTAAGTCTCCCAAACAAAATTTTTTTGGGACTTATTGTTTTTATGGTGATATGCTTTTAACAGTATGATTAAAAGAAAGCTTGGAAAGATACTGCAGTATAAAACTTACTGTAAATTCAAAAGATTTTAATACCCAAAACCAGAGCTATCAGTCCGTAATATTTTTATTGAATACAAACCGCCACAAAGATTGTCATTACTTTTCATCAATAAAGTGACAAGTGAGGGAAAGTTCAAATTTTTTAAACAAATAAAGATATTAATGAGCAATTTTATTAAAAAATTATTTCACCAACTAACAAATTTATATCACAAAAACTGTGGTTACATCACATTAGTATCCTAAACGCATTTTAAAGTTACCTTTATTACTGGCTTGAGGAAAAACATTATTGATTAATTTTGTTATCAACACTCTGATCCTTATAATTAATAATGCAATATCGTTTTCCGACTTATCTGTAATATTGTTTTACGTAATCCAGTCTTTTCTGGTGGCATTGCAATGAGAAATTTATGCTTGATACTCCAAAACTAAAAAAATGTCATAGTAGAATTATATTTTACAGAAACTTATATGTATGACCTAGAAATGAATATTGATATAACAAGAAGTTGCCCCAAATATATACATGTATATATAAAACAAACAATAGACGAAAGTGAACAGTACACAATTAATTCAGTTGATATTTCGACAACTATCCGTGTCTTTATCAAAACACAATAAAAACAAAAATAAAATCAAACAAAAACTATGTACAAAAGTTAATCGAAACCAATTATTCAGAACTACATTCTGGACACTGGTTAACACAAATGTAATACGAGATGAATGCCGGAGGGAAAATGGAAAAAATATTGTCGGTAAATGTAGATCGCTAAAAATATTTAACAAAATCAATAATTGAAGTAATTGGATGTTTCGTTAAGAATTATTCTGTAATAAGAAATGGTGTTTTTAAAATATAACAAATTCTAGTGTGTTAAAGAATTTCAATCATCTCTAAAGAAATCAAGTCTTAATATTAAAGCTGGATTTGATTTTTTGCATCCAGAAACGTTCTTTTGCTTGTCACTTTGTCTCATTCCAAGATTTATTTGCAACCCCTATTATCTTAATGGTCTTTTAGTTCTTTAGTCCTGTTGTTGAATGTTTGGTCATCCGAACATATCCGACGTAGTCTGGTGGAGAGACTATAAGGGATTGCATCGACACAGTGTCTTAGATGACAACTGCTAGGCAGCAGATATGCATGCGTATCGGTCGGTTTAGTGTGTAAATCAAAGCTTATTTTTCCGTCGGCAAGTGTTGAAGAAGTGTCGAGGAATACATTTGAAATTTCTGATATGTTGGCGGTGAATTTAATGGATGAATGGTAACTGTTTAAAAATTTGATAAATGGACACCCAAGTGCAGTAAATCAAAAGCCTTGGAATCATACATCGAAGCTGTCCAAGACGAAGTGGGAAGCCAGCTACCACGTCAAAGACCCCCTATTTCTAATCTGTTACAAAATGAAAAAGAAGCTCTGCACAATCTTAAAAAAAAGAGAGTACATCGTCATCAAAAAAGCAGACAAAGGGTCCACAGTAGTCGTTATGAACACCGACGACTCCATTAGCGAAGCCAACCGCCAGCTCTCCCAACCTGCATTTTATAAGAAAATAAAAAATGATCCTACAAAAAAATACAGCGAAGAAATTAAATCAGCACTACGATCCATGCTGGATAATGAAGAAATCGAGAAAGAAACATTTGATGGCCTTCTCCCTGAAAATCCAAGAGCTGGTTTGTTCTACCTCTCACCAAAAGTCCACAAGGAAGGGATCTGATAAATGTTTTGGTCACCCAATGGAAAAAAAAAATCTCATTTGTTGGACCTTCAGCTGCAACCCTTAGTTGAATCTCTCCCTTCCTTTATCAAAGACACTACAGATTATATAAATAAAACGCCATCTGAAAATCTCCCTCCTCATACACTCCTTGTAACTTTAGATGTGATATCTCTATATACAAACATTCCTCATGAAGAGGGAATAAACGCATGTCGAAAAGCATGGGATACTAGGCCTATTTAATCACCATCCACAGATTCCTTACTTCATCTTCTGTATCTTGTATAAGAGCGTAACAACTTTGTTTTTAACAATGAAAATTTTCTTTAAGTTAATGGGACTGCTATGGAAACGCGAGTAGCTCCATCTTATGCCAATATATTCATGGGCGATTTAGAAAAGCATATGCTCCAGGAAGCTCCTTACAAGCCTTATAGTTGGTTCCGTTTCAGTGATGACATTGAAGTGAAATGGACAGATACTAGACATCTTGACGAATTTATCGAATTTTTAAACAGTTACCACCCATCGATTAAATTCACGGCCAACATATCGGAAATTTCAAATGTATTCCTCGACACTACTTCAACACTTGCCGACGGAAAAATAAGCTTTGATTTACACACTAAACAGACCGATACACACGCATATCTGCTACCGAGCAGTTGTCATCCAAGACACTGTGTCGATGCAATCCCTTATAGTCTCTCCACCCGACTACGTCGGATATGTTCGGATGACCAAACATTCAGTGACCATTTAGTTAACAGGGGTTACAAAGCACATAAAGAGCAAAAAACAATTGAAAAGGTTTCAACATTAGAACGCAAACAGTTGTTGCAATACAGGAATAAAAAGAAAAGAAATTCACGTAGTCCATTCGTTACGACCTTCCATCCGCAACTCCCAGATTTGTCAGCTATCACACGTGAATGCATGAAAGTCCTGCATGTGTCACCTAAAATGAAAGCCCTTTTCCCCTAACCACACTCGTATAATCTCGCAGACCCAAGAACTTGAAGGATATGCTTGTTAAAGCCAAACCCAAATCAACAGAAATAGGACAATTTAAGACCTACAAAGACAAACGTTGTCTTTTGTGCAAACACAGTTCCACAACATCGACGTTCAAGAGCACAGCAACTGGCAAGAATTACAAAATCTTTGCTAATTTGTCCTATAAATCGGAAAATGTAATTTATTTGATTGCGTGCGCGGTATGTCAACAACAATATATCGGTGAAACAAACAACTCACTTAATCTCCGCATTAATCTACACCGTAATCACATACAGAAAAAAGAATTAACACAGGCTACAGCTGTCCATTTCAACAGCATTGGACATAGCTGGTCAGACATGCAAGTTGTCGCCATTGACCAAAATAAATCTTGGAATGAGACAAAGCGACAAGCAAAAGAACGTTTCTGGATGCAAAAAATTAAATCCAGCTTGAATATTAAAACTTGATTTCTTTAGAGATGATTGAAATTCTTTAACACACTGAAATTTGTTATATTTTAAAAACACCATTTCTAATTACACATATAATTCTTAACGAAACATCCATTTACTTCAATTATTGATTTTGTTAAATATTTTAACCGATGAACATTTACCGACATTTTTTTTCCATTTTCCCTCCGGGCATTCATCTCGTATTACATTTGTGTTAACCAGCGTCCAGAATGTAGTTCTGAATAGTTGGTTAAGATTTACTTTTGTACATAGTTTTTGTTTGATTTTATTTTTGTTTTTATTGTGTTTTGATAAAGACACGGATAGTTGTCGAAATATCAACTGAATTAATTGTGTACTGTTCACTTTCGTCTATTGTTTGTTTTATTTTTTCTCACAAAGTGTGTATCCTTCCGGATCCAGTACGTCGGGAATTTCTCTGTTGTTGCTTTGTTTATAGATGTTTTTTCATGTATATATATAAATATAAAAACTAAATGATTATTTGTGCACTGAAGGGACATGAGTTGTCAAAATTGTCATTTGTTTAGATTTTATCTGCACTGAAGAGACATAAGTTGTCGAAATGCGCATATGCAGAAAATAAATTCACAGTAAATTCGGTATTTAGTAACTTGCAGAAACTTAATCAGAATGGCTTCATTCCGTGTATGGCACTCGGTAGATGTCCTTGGTACTGGATTTGGCTTCCTATTTCGATATTGTTGGAAATGAGTACTTCTTTCTCGACTACTTTTGGATTATGACTTTCCACATTATTTTATTTTAATCCTGCTGATGAGAGGTTACTCCTTGAAACACGTGTACATCATAACGAAATTTACTGTTTTTAATGCAACTTCGCTACATTTTTTTATATTTCTTCTATATTTATTTATTTAGTTTAATTTCACGTTATATTTTTCTGACAGGGTTCGTTCAGTACTCATTTAACATTAACAATCAAAATGATAGATGTTAAATGTGCAAACTGAGAAAGAAATTGCCTACTAGTCAATTTATTAATATTCATTACATTACATAAACATCTATATTTACTACTTCAAGAAGTATAACTGATATTAGTTATCAGAACTACTGCTTGAATCTCTCATTTTCTCTGCTCTTTCATCTTCAAATTCTTTGGCTTTAACCTTTGTCACTGGAGAGATGTTGCTTTGTTCAATGTGTTTATTTGGCTTTTTTACCATCTTATACGGGTTAAGATAGCTGTCAGTATCTGATTCGGACGACGTGTTGTGCTGGTTGTTATTACTTCCTTCAGGGGTTAAGACTTCGTATTCTGAATAATTTGATGTAAGTAATACTGGCTGATAAGGATTTAAGTAATCAGAAATATGTTCTGGGTCAACATCTGATAATTTGTTGCTGTCAGGGTCTACCGTATATTCATTTCTGTCTTTATCATAAGATTCCATTCTTCCACTTTGACGAGCCTCGGTTATTCTGTCTAAAGGCTCTTCATTGTAGAGTTGAATGTTATGATTAAGCTCAGTTATGTCAATGATCGCATTTTCATCTATAGTATGATATATACCTTCATGAATTTCTGAAGTTCTGACATTTGAAAGATTATTTGAATTTTCTCCAGTCAATTGAATATTTCTATCTCTATTTCTTCTTCTTCTTCGAAGGAACCAAATGATAATTATTAAGGCGATAAAAGCTGTTGATGTGATCGAATATATTAATATTGCCTCCGAGAAAACTCCTAAAAAAGCAATATACTCGTATTAAAATTAACTGAATTACGAAGGTTATTTTATCACTAATGATTGTTATTTCGACGTCTTTCATCTTTACGTCAGAAAACTAATTCGAAAGACTCAAAATTATAGCATATAAAGAAGTGTTTTTCGATTGATAAAGTAATCTCATCCGTTTATTGCACTAAATATTTTAATTTGAGTATAATTTTTTGTTGAATTTTATACCATGATATAAAATAAACCGGCAATAACAATATGAATATTACAAAAATAAAGCCAGATTTGCAATTGCAAGCAATAGCTTATTTTTCCCATAGCAGCAAAACCGAATTTTCCAGATTGTTTGCAATGTCAACATCAACCGAGGAAATAATTTTCGTTGGAATCAGACAAAATTGAAATTTTAACATGGTACTTTGGTGGTCATATTGGAAATGGCAGCCATTTTGAACTTATTTCCACTGCATATTTTTTGCAGCATTTAATCGGCAAACAAATGAATTTTTGTTGAAATCAGACAATTTTGACATGTTTCATAAATTTTGGCCGGCCGAAAAAAAATGCATTAATTTCTACTTTTCATCTCACTAGGCGTTTATACAATATATGATCCATTTCTGCAAAGACGCTGTTGAGATAACAAGATAAAATTGATTTTTTACGTATTTTGGAGCCCATCTTTGATATGTCGGCCATTTTGAAAATCTGAGCTGGTGTATGCTCATTTTCTCACGGTGGACTGACGTTTTTAATCACGTTTTGTGAACTTTAACTTTCCATGTTATTCAAATGAATTTATGCAAGGTCCTATGAGTAAGAGTGATTCAAGATGAAGAACAATAACGAAAGCGTTGTTCCATTGGCTTTATCTTACCATGTATTAAGAGAAATTTTATCCAATATACATTTACTCCGTATGCCTTTACTTGTTCATCATTCAAAATGTAGGATTTTTTTTTCTGTAACTAAGCTAAATAATTTAGGTGTATGCAGCTATTTTGCAGTATAAGACAATGAAGTGGAGCAGATATAAATTTAAAAAAAGAGATAAGAAAGAATATATTTGAAAAAAAAATAAATAGGAGGAAGTAAAGTACAATACTTTATTAATTCATAAACATTTATAAATGTTTGAAATAATTTTTAGTTTTGAAATATTACACTATTGAGTTATGGAATAATACGCTACCAACAAGCAATTTATGTCTGGTCTGTAAAAACAATATACCTTTTGAGTACATGTAGTTTACATTTTCTGTAGATGATACTAAACCTTCTAAGTCTGTAAAATACAATAGTGATTCAAAACTACAATGCCAGTGAGCTTTATACAAAAATCTCTTTTCTTAGCTGATTTTAGGATATATATCAAAGAAATAGTACAATATTAGTAAAAAATTATTGTGCACCTGTGTGCATTAACGAACTCTATTTGAAACTTTGCAGTTGTTACGTTTGAGTTGTAATTTAAATACAACAATTACATGTAGCATGCATCTTCATGCACCTTGTCATCATTATGTATTTGTCTAATGAAAATAAATAAATCATGGAACTTTGCTTACAAAATTCTTCGTTTGAATACTTAGATAAATATAACCGATTTGAGCACGGCATCCAAATTACGCAAATTTGATGTAAGAAAGATAACTCTAACAATCAATGTAATTAAAGGTCAAATTGTAGAACGAAGTAATTTTCAATCGTTAGGACATAGACCACAAATTCTACATCCGGTTTCAGGGTAGTCTAATGTAGTTCCTAATTAAACAGGAGTATTTTTGAAAAAAATAATAATGCTAGAGTTTGTTTGCTAATGGAGTTTACTTTGTAGTAAAATGAAAGTATATACGTTGAAGTTTAAAAAAATACTTTTTTTGCAGAAGAATCTTATTTAATTTGGCAGCAGCATGCCTCTGCAAAGGGGTGTGATTAGCCTTGAATTAACATATTAGCTCCAAATCTTGACACCCCTCTGTGATTAAATTTCAAATGCCAGAGTAAAATGCCGGTCACCATATGTCATGCTTTTCAGGTTTTACCTGGACCGGATGTTATTAACTGTGTATAAGGAAAATTTATGCCTCAAATATGCATGCAAGAAAATATTGGGAAAAGTTTTAACAAAGACATATAGTGTATTTAATTGTGGTCTATGTCCTGATCTAGGGGNGGGGGGGGCACTAGTTTGCCTTAAATCCACGCTGCGATAAAACTGTGCATAGTTTGGACATTGCATTTTGTCCAGACATAAAAGTGGATGATATTCTTTTGTTTTGACCTACAATTTCCATATTTGGTAGATTTAATTTGCATATTTGGCCAAATATGGCAAAATTGTGAATTTGTACATAAAACATGTGTTGAACCATGAAATTTGCATCTGTATCAGCTCAGAAGATGGAATTTTGGTATTTATACGCCATATTCCAGCATCAGTATCAATTAGACTTTATTTTTTTGATAAGACATAAAAATCTGGTACTTCTAGGGGATCCCTCTGTGTCCAGAGCATGAACCGATTTTACCTCTTCGCTGTGTTCAGTAACCAGGGAATAATGTTCCAGAGCAAAGCTCTTCCATTTCAACACTGTAATAGAGTGTTTTATGTCATGTTTGGGAATCTTTTGCCTTTATTATGTGGAATATTGCCCTTCTTAAACTGCATTTTCTTCCTATTTCTTAACCTTCCCGTGTTGTATTTCCCACTTTTTATGAATTTTTACTAGAAAAGGGTCTCATTTTATATGGAAAGTCTTCATTACATAAAATTATTAAAATTAGAAACAACAACCGGAAGATTTTATTCATATTACTCATCTATTTACCATTTACCAATTCTTGTAAAATTCATAAATGGACAACCCCTGTGTGGTTATTTCATAAGTTATTGCTAGATTTTAATTAAGGTTTGGTCTAAAGTTATTGAAATTGAGAGCTCACATGTTCTTCTTATTTTTACCATGAAATTTGACAATCTTAGACTTCTGATGTTCTTACATTTTGCCCTTTTATGGCCTTTTTGCAATGAAAAAGTGTATGTTTGTTTGAAAAAAATCATTTAAAATATTTTTAGAAGAATTTGTTTTAATAATGATAAAAACTTGTAATTTGAATGTAAAAAAATTAATTACAATAGAAAAAGTACAAAGAAGAAAAATAAAAAAGAAATATTTGGAATTAATTTCCTATATTTGAAATAAAACATGGTCTTAAAGTGAACCTTGTAGTTGAAGAACCCTGTTCCTATGTTTAATACCCGTTCTCCCTTGTTTATCAAGTGAATGCGCTCAAACACTAATATTATGTTATTAATACATATACTAGTAAATTGTAAAAATTTTATTGAAATCTATTGAAATTTGTCCCTCTGATTGTAGGGGGCTCTAGTTTGCCTTTAATCCACGCTGCGATAAAACCGTGCATAGTTTGGACATCAAATTTTGTCCAGACACAAAGTGGATGATATTCTCTTGTTTTAACCTACAATTTCCATATTTGGCAGATTTGATATGGCAAAATTGTCAAATTGTACATAAAACATGTGTTTAACCATGAAATTTGCATCTGTATAAGCTCAGAAGATGGAAATTTGGTATTCATACGCCATATTCCAGCGTCAGTACCAATTAGACTTTATTTTTTTGATAGGACATAGAAATCTGGTACTGCTAGGGGATCCCTCTGTGACCGGAGTATGAACCGATTTTCCCTCAGCGCTGTGTTCAGTAACCAGGGAATAATGTTCCAGAGCAAAGCTCTTCCATTTCAACACTGTAATAGAGTGTTTTATGTCATGCTTGGGATTCTTTTGTCTTTATTATGTGGAATATTGCCCTTTTTAAACTGGATTTCTTCCTATTTCTTAACCTTCCCGTGTTGTATTTCACACTTTTTATGAATTTATACTATAAAGGGGTCTCGTTTTATGTAGCAAGTCTTAATTACATAAAATCATTAAAATTAGACACCATTTTTTTATTCATATTACTCATTTATTTACCATTTACCAATTCTTGTGAAAATCATAAATGGACAATCCCTGTGTGGTTATTTCATAAGTTATTGCTAAATTTCAATTAAGTTTTGGTCTAAAGTTATTGAAATTGAGAGTTCACATGTTCCTCTAATTTTTACCATGAAATTTGACAATCTTAGACTTCTGATTTTCTTACATTTTGCCCTTTTATGGCCTTTTTGCAATGAAAAAGTGTATGTTTATTTTAAAAAATCATTAACAATAATTTTTAACAAGAATTTGTTTGAATAATGGTAAAAACTTGTAATTTGAATGTTAAAAAAATCAATTACAATAGAAAAGTACAAAGAAGATAAATAAAAAAGAAATATTTGGAATTAATTTCTTATATTTGAAATAAAACATGGTCTTAAAAGTGAACCTTGTAGTTGAAGAACCTTGAACCTATGTTTAATACCCGTTCTCCCTTGTTTATAAAGTGAATGCGCTCAAACACTGATATTATGTTATTAGCACATATACTAATAAATTGTAAAAAATTTATTGAAATCTATTGAAATTTGTCCATTTGATCTAGGGGGCCACTAGTTTGCCTTAAATCCACGCTGCGATAAAACCATGCATAGTTTGGACATCAAATTTTGTCCAGACACAAAGTGGATGATATTCTTTTGTTTTAATCTACAATTTCCATATTTGGCAGATTTGAGTTGCATATTTTGCCAAATATGGCAAAATTGTGAAATTGTACATTAAACATGTGTTGAACCATGAAATTTGCATCTGTATCAACTCAGAAGCTGAAACTTTGGTACTCATACGCCATATTCCAGCATCAGTACCAATTAGACTTTATTTTTTTTTTGATAGGACATAGAAATCTGGTACTGCTAGGGGATCCCTTTGTGACCGGAGCATGAACCGATTTTCCCTCGGCGCTGTGTTCAGTAACCAGGGAATAATGTTCCAGAGCAACGCTCTTCCATTTCAACACTGTAATAGAGTTTTTGATGTCATGTTTGGGAATATTTTGCCTTTATTATGTGGAATATTGCCCTTTTTAAACTGCATTTTCTTCCTATTTCTTAACCTTCCCGTGTTGTTCTAACTTTTAATGAATTTTTACTAGAAAGGGGTCTCATTTTATATGGAAAGCCTTAATTACATAAAACTATTAAAATTGGAAACAACTAACGGAAGATTTTATTCAAATTACTCATGTATTTACCATTTACCAATTCTTGTGAAATTCATAAATGGACAACCCCTGTGGGGTTATTTCATAAGTTATTGCTAGATTTCAAATAAGGTTTGGTCTAAAGTTATCGAAATTGAGAGTTCACATGTTCCTCTAATTTTTACCATGAAATTTGACAATCTTAGACTTCTGCTTTTCTTACATTTTGCCCATTTATGGCCTTTTTGCAATGAAAAAGTGTATGTTTATTTTAAAAAATCATTAAAAATATTTTTAACAAGAATTTGTTTTAATAATGGTAAAAACTTGTAATTTGAATGTAAAAAATCAATTACAATAGAAAAAGTACAAAGAAGATAAATAAAAAAGAGATATTTGGAATTAATTTCTGATATTTGAAATAAAACTTGGTCTTAAAAGTGAACCTTGTAGTTGATTGAAGAACCCTGTACCTATGTTTAATACCCGTTCTCCCTTGTTTATAAAATGAATGCGCTCAAACACTGATATTACGTTATTAACACATATACTAGTAAATTGTAAAAGTTGTATTGAAATCTATTGAAATCTGTCACTTTGACAGGACATAGACCACAAATTTTACACCCGGTTTCAGGGTAGTCTAATATAGTTCTTATTAAACAGGAGTATTTTAGAAAAAAACAATAATGGTAGAGTTTGTTTGGTAATGGAGTTTTACTTTGTAGTAAAATTAAAGTATATACTTTGAAGTTTACAAAAATACCTTTTTTGCAGAAGAATCTTATTTAATTTGGCAGCAGCATGCCTCTGCAAAGGAGTGTAATTAGCCATGAATTTACATATTAGCTCCAAATCTTGACCCCTCTCTGATTAAATTTCAAATGCCAGAGTAAAATGCCGGTAAACATATGTCATGCTTTTCAGGTTTAACCTGGACCGGATGTTATTAACTGTGTATAAGGAAAATTTAGGCCTAAAATATGCATGCAAGAAATATTGGGAAAAGTTTTAACGAAGACATATAGTGTATTTAATTGTGGTCTATGTCCGTTAAGGCAAATACTCTCCGTATCATTACTAAAACACATTGGAAATTGTTTATGACATTTCCAAAATATTAAAATCATTTGAATCAAGTAAGGAATTAACATTTTAGACAATTCAAACTGCAGAAAATATTTAACAAGTCAATTTAAGTTTAAAAGCCACTGTTGTTATACAACACTAATCAAATGAACACGTTACACTTTATTGACCGTCATGCAATACGATAATGAACGCCTTTCCGGATGTGCTTTTTCTGATCCTAATACTGTCTGACGCCGTGACGTCAGACAATAAAAGTACCTAGCAAAATTGATTATCTAATCGACGGTGTATGAAAATGTTGGTTTTCGAATTAAAAGTTCGATTATGGTAAAAATTCGACTGAAAATCTGTTCAACAATAGAAACTTAATCTTGTAAACAAAGCCGAATACAGATGTATTCTATGATAATAATCTTAATATGAATATTACATCATCAATCCACTGTACGTAAAATTGACCAGATGTCTTAAAGCTTTGGTGATAGTGTGATCTGAATTTAAACCGATATAAAACATGGGGTATTTTAATGTGATGTCTTGTTCGACTAATTCCATTTAATATTGTACCAAAATTATCGTATAGTTTTTTTACGTATTTAAAAAACAATAGTCTATTGAAAGTGCAATTAATTCATAGTGTTAACTTCCTATATAGCTATGAAATGTTTTTTTTTTAATATTTCCGGGACGTCAATTCAAATTTTAGCAATTCCAAAATAAAACTGTAGTTCATTTTAACTCTTCGGCTCACCATTCCACCAACTAAATTAAGTTCGGGCAGATTTATGCAAATACTTTAAATATCGAGATACGAAAGTTGATTAAGTATGATTGTGAATGAATTATCGGTTCTCAAAATATTTTTTTTTCTTACTTGAAACGATTTATTACACACTATTTATCATTTTCAATATTGATTTCACATGAAATATAAGCCAAACATTTTGTTTCCACCAATTTCAGTGTGAACCAAGACATTTTAACTAGGGAGTCCAAGACAGTATGTCACCGGAAATGACTCAAGATTAAAGGCTTGTGGTATTTAAGATGGTGCTCTCACCAGTACAGATACAGCAAATGTCAACAACTAAGAACATTTTTAAGCCATCGTTTTTCAGCTCACCTGGCTATAGCCAGGGTGAGCTTTTGCCATCACTTTTCGTCCGTCGTCTGTCCGGCGTAAACTTTTGATTCAAAGATATTCTTCTCTAAAACTACTGGGCCAATTGGAACCAAACTTGGCCACAATAGTCCTTAGATGGTCCCCTGCAATAAAGTTGTTTTTCAGACCCGCGCTATATCCAAGATGGCCGCCAGCGGAGATCATAATTTTAACATTGGACCCATGGGAAAACACTTGCAGAGATCTTCTCCACTGAAACTACTCGGCCAATTAAAACCAAACTTGGCAACAAAAGTCCTTAGATGGTCCCCTGCAAAAAAATTGTTTTTCAAACCCGCGCTATGTCGAAGATGGCCGCCAGCGGGGATCATAATCTTAACATTGGACCCATGGGAAAACACTTTCAGAGATCTTCTCCTCTGAAACTACTGGGCCAATTGAAAGCAAACTTGGCCACAATAGTCCTTAGATTGTTCCCTTACAAAAAAAGTTTTTTTTTTTTCCAGATCCGTGCTATATCCAAGATGGCCGCCAGCGGAGATCATAGTTTTAACATTGGACTCTATGGGAAAACACATTCAAAGATCTTCTCCTCTAGAACTACTAGGCCAATTGAAACCAAACTTAGCCACAATTGTCCTTAGATGGTCCCTTGCAAAAAAGTTGTTTTTCAGACCCGCACTATATCCAAGATGGCCGCCAGCGGGTATCATACTTTTAACATTGGACCCTATGGGAAAACACATTCAAAAATCTACTCCACTGAAACTACTGGGCCAATTGAAAACAAACTTGGCCACAATAGTCCTTAGATTGTTCCCTTGCAAAAAAGTTTTTTTTTTCCAGATCCGTGCTATATCCAAGATGGCCGCCAGCGGAGATCATAGTTTTAACATTGGACTCTATGGGAAACACATTCAAAGATCTTCTCCTCTGAAACTACTAGGCCAACTGAAACCAAACTTGGCCACAACAGTCCTTAGATGGTCCCCTGCAAAAAAGTAGTTTTTCAGACCTGCACTATATCCAAGATGGCCGCCAGCCTGGATCATACTTTTAACATTGGACCCTATGGGAAAACACATCCAAAGATCTTCTGCACTGAAACTACTTGGCCAATTAAAACCAAACTTTGCCACAATAGTCCTTAGATTGTTCCCTTCAAAAAGTAGATTTTCAGACCCGCGCTATATCCAAGATGGCCACCACCAGGGATTATAATTTTAACATGGGACCCTATGGGAAAACACCTTCAAAGATTTTCTCCTCTGAAACTACTAGGCCAATTGAAACCAAACTTGGCCACAACAGTCCTTAGATTGTCCCCTGCAAAAAAGTAGTTTTTCAGACCTGCACTATATCCAAGATGGCCGCCAGCGTGGATCATATTTTTAACATTGGACCCTATGGAAAAACACATTCAAAAATCTACTCCACTGAAACTACTGGGCCAATTGAAAGCAAACTTGGCCACAATAGTCCTTAGATTGTTCCCTTGCAAAAAAAGTTGTTTTTCAGATCCGCGTTATATGCAAGATGGCCGCCAGCGGGGATCATAGTTTTAACATTGGACCCTATGGGAAAACACTTTCAAAGATCTTCTCCTCTGAAACTACTGGGGCAATTGAAACCAAACTTGGCCACAATAGTCCTTAGATGGTCCCCTGCAAAACAATTGTTTTTCAGACCCGCGCTATATCCAAGATGGCCGCCTGCAGGATCATAGTTTAAACATAGGACCCTATGGGAAAACACTTTCAAAGATCTTCTCCTCTAGAACTACTAGGCCAATTGAAACCAAACTTAGCCACAATTGTCCTTAGATGGTCCCTTGCAAAAAAGTTGTTTTTTTCAGATCCGAACTATATCCAAGATGGCCGCCAGCGGGGATCATAGTTTTAACATTGAACTCTATGGGAAAACACATTCAAAGATGTTCTCCACTGAAACTACTTGTCCAATTAAAACCAAACTTGACCACAATAGGATATAGGTTGCCCCTTGGCGAAAGAGTTGTTTTTTCAGGTCTGCGCTTTATCCAAGATGTCTGCCAGTGGGGAACATAGTATTAACATTGGACCCCATGGGAAAACACTTTCAAAGATCTTCTCCTCTGAAACTGCTGAGCCAATTGGAACCAAACTTGGCCACAACAGTCTTTATGTTGCCCCCTGCAAAAGAGTTGTTTTTCGGGTCTTTGCTTTATGCAAGATGGCTGCCATCAGGGAACATAGATTTAACATTGGACCCTATAGGAAGACATTAAAAGATCTTCCTGTGAAATTACTTGGCCAATAATAAAAATATACTTGGTCACAATGGGCCATAGTTGTTCCCATATGAAAAAAAATGCCTTAACTGTATGCATCGCATTCAAGATGGCCCCAATGGGCAGCATAGTTTAACCTTAACACCTATCGGAAACCTATCAGACGGCATTTAAAGATCTTCCCTCTGAAAATATTTAGCCAATTGGAACCAAAATAAGACTCAAAGGTCCTAAGATGGCCCCTCCAAGAAAGGTGACAGTAGAACTGCACCCCCATCCAAAATAGCTGCTAGTCTGGAACATAGTTTAACTTATGATAATATTACATCAATGCCTATTAACAAATTTGAAAATAATGCCCTTAAAACATTGGGACTATTTTGACTGAATATGTCAGCCGTGGCCCAGGTGAGCGATACAGGCTCTTGCGAGCCTCTTGTTTTAAAAACTTACCTACGTAAGTATATTAAAATTATATTACTAGGAAACGTAGTACTTGAAAATGAATTACAATAAGTAACATCATACCTACAATGTATTTGTCATCATCTGACAAGAACCAAATATTTTTTTAACAAGCACTGATACATAAATCTGTGGAAATCGATAGTTTTATTCAAAAATTATTCAATATATTTTACGCACCCCAGGATTTTACATTTCAGAAATAAATGATATAAAAATAAAAAGAAAATAATAAATATTAACATGAAAACGCAAAGATGATACAGTATTTGCTTCAGATTTTTTGTGCTACAATTCAAATAATAATCGTAGATATTTCTTTAAAATATTACATAATAAATTCTCCTGCTGTCATCATTTAATTGTATAACATGAAATATTAGAATATTGTTCATCATATAACGATTAAATCGTAGATTTGTTAATGAAGAAAAACTGTTTCACTGATAATACTCCATAGAGGCTTGGTTAGTAAAGTTTGAAACTACATAGCAAGAGTTGTTCAGTTGTTTTGTATTACCATGTATTTGAAGAGTCTTTATCAGTTAATTTTTATGTTGATGACGATCCCGCATCCATGCTGAAAAGTCATGAATGCACGTGCTCGACATCTAGAAACATTTTCCACTCAAACCGGTGCTTCGGGTCGTCTTGAACTTACTATGAGTCATAAGCAAAGCTCATTGTTGAAAGCCTCATGTAGACTTCAAAATGAAGGAAAATCAACATTGTTCCATTGCTTTGTTTTACCATGTATTTGTAGAAACTTTGTCTCATGTGCATTGACTCCATATCCTTTCATTGCTTTTTTTATATCTAGTGACATTTCGAGTTATTAAACCAATGTCTCCTATGATTTTTGTCCGCGTTACTGAAATTGTTTTATGCTGGACTGTTTTTTGAAGTTTGTTTACTTGCTTATGACTCCTATTTTGTCCCTATTAGCAACAAAAAAAGATATTCATATTTAGTGTATTTAGGTAAAGAGGGGGCCTATTTGTTAAATAGCACTCTGATTCACACAATAAGTATTCAGAGCAGATTGTCATCACAAAGACTGAAACATATTTGTAGAATTTGAGGACAAGTTTTCCAACAGACGATAGGGATTTCTTTGGCTACTTATTGTGAGTCACTTTAAGCAGATGATCCTGCAAGGGCTAGGTCAGAAAAAGACAATATGCTAGCCGTGGCCTTAAATATCAGCTTCTGTTATATAGATGATGTTCTTTCATTAAACAATCCCCAGTTAAAAGATAAAATGCTATCTACAAAATGAATTCGAAATTAAAAAGACATTTGACATATCATCAGCACCATAACTGCATTGAAAACTCTGCACAACTGAAAACAAGGCTTTACAACAAGTTTGACAATTTCGACTTTCCAATAGTGATCAGTGATATTCCAAAATCTCCGGCATATAGCGTCTACACTTCACAACACATTCGTTATTGTCGTGCCTTTAGTTTGTACAGCGATTTTATCAACAAAACGAAATTATTGTCTCAAAAACTGATACATCAAGAGTATGTTTAATCACTGAAGCAGTTTTCATAACAGAAGTTTTACGGTCGTCACCATAATTTGAAATACCATTACACTATTTCTATTTCACAGATGGGAGAATATATCTTTAAGTAGAACAGAGTTAATCACCCGACTGACAAAAACTGACTGTGACAAAACCTGACTTTTCACTGGCATTGTGATAGGTGCCACGTGTGAAGCAGATCACGCTTACTCTTCCAGAGTATCCGATGGAACCTCAAGTTTTTGCAGGGGTTCACACTGCAAGTGCTTTAGTTTTGTGGCGTTTTGTTTTGTTCATTTTTTGTTAATTTGTTGTGTCTATGTCATGCTATCTGAATCCTTATTAGATATGAATTGGCGTGATTTTGAAATTCCCCTTTTCCATATTATTGTCTCGGTATTTGTTTGCTGATATATTCTAGGAATCGTTGATCATGGCCAAGGAGAACTGACCACAAAACGTTGGCAATGCCAAATAAACAATACCACATCACACCATTAACACATAAATACAGGGGAAAATAATATCATTAATTTATAATCGTGACTTCATCCAATGGTTGAATCAAAAGAGAAGATCATGTACTTTCTGCCTGTAGCTGTAATGGTAACTGTCCATTGATAAAACGTCGAGCTACCTAAATGATTGAAATTTAGAAAAAATGGACTGGTATCTTTTTTAATGAAGAACATAGAGAAAGACGATAAATGTCATATTCTCTTATTATTCAACATAATTACCCATTCCTTGCACGAATAGTTATTTGTGGTACACAACGAAACTTTGAAGCTGGAGTTACATATGAAAAATTTGCATCTCATTCACGGTGATTTCATTGGTTGAACGACAAGTAATAGCACATCACTCATGATGCATCACTTTTTCAATGTTTCTATTGGACCACTGTGAAATCTCGTTGGCTGTGATTAACGTTGCCTAGTAACGATGTTGTTAGAGCAGTTCGGCCCTAAATACTTATTTCATTTATATATGAAAATCATAAGAGAAATAGTTTTAATAACTCGAAAGAATTGTATAAATTCGGCCGCGCAAATTGGTTTATAAACTTATGTAAATTAATCAAGACTATTTCAAATTTGGTTCATAATCTGACGTTAAAAATGCTATATGCTACAGATCAAACAATGAATTTAAGCATATAAGTGTAAAGAAAAAAGCTATACTTTATTTAAACTTGTAGATTGTAATCGCACTACCAGTGTTCATACCGATTACGGCTTTTAGGTACGAATAAATAACTTGTAGTTAATATCAGAACGAATAATTTTTTTGTTTATTTCAAATATTGCGAATGGTTACACGTTATTATTATTAATTATTAATGGTTACGTGCAAGGAATGGTTACAAACATTGACATTATTTGGTAGCTTTAGTTATGTTAATTTTAATGGAATTGCGTTCATTATTATTTAGGAAAGATTCATTTTCGAAATCAGATCAGGGCGATACCCTCATTTTACTGGTTAAACTCCGCAGAATTTTGCATTAAATCAAAATGATAGCAGAAAATTCCCACATCCTCAACAAAGTATTTATAGATTTTAATCTATCCGTTAAGATAGAAATAGTCACAACTATCCGTTCAACATCTGTTAGTGTAGAAATCAACCATTACTTACCGTTTGAAAGATTTTCAAGAGTTTCACTATTTCTTACACAACCGTTTCTGTGATGACACCTACAATGAAAAACTATATCAATGTACTTATTAAATTTGTCTTATGTTATACACATGGAAAATAAATATAAAACATGCGGTTGAAATATTTGTTTTTTATATGTCCAAACTGTTGATCTATGTCTGAAATCGTTACAATTACCTCTCGTTACTGTTACATAAACATCTGCCATTGCATCGTCTTCCATATGTTCCATTTGGACACAGAAAACACTGTCTTCCCTCTTTTGACGTGAAACCTATTTCACATTCTGCAAGAAAATCTTAATAATTTTCATGCGCAATTCAACGTGTTGTTTTTCTTATGAAAATAATGCAAATATACAACGAGTATGATAAGCACATCATTTCCCCTATCTCTTTGTGCAACAAAAACATTAAAAACATTCAAGGAACAACGAAGAAGCCTTGAACTCGTATATATTTATATATCTAACTCGCATATAACGGTCTATCGTAGGAACCCGACGGGGTTAGAATTAGAGATGGGAATTGGCTGTTCTTCGAATGCACAGATATTACAGACAGATTACACTGCCCACGCCATCTCTGTGGGAGACCAAAGGGATGTAATAACTAAATACCGAAGTTACTGTGAATTTTATTTCTGCATATGCGCATTTCGACAACTTATGTCTCTTCAGTGCAGATAAAATCTTAAATTTTGGAAGACCATTAACTCAAAGATGTTTAAAAACTGATAGAGAACAAGCAACCAATATGAACTAAATGTAAAGCCAAAATCAGCTAAGGACAGAGCTTTACATGAGGGAGATACTCCTTAGTTTTCAACAAAATTTACAAAAATTTAGATATTGTAAGGTTCCAAATAGTATCGGCTTTCGGGTCAGCACTGAAGTACTGACTACTGGGCTGATGAATACCCTCGGGGACTAATAGTCCACCAGCAGTGGCATCGACCCAGTGGTAACAAATAACTAAATACCGAATTTACTGTGAATTTAATTTCTGCATATGCGCATTTCGACAACTTATAAAACGGACAGAAAAATACACGATTCAAGCCAAAATGATTAATTTTTTTGATGATTAATGATTAATTAACAAACTTTGTAAGTACCCAAAATTGCAGTTAATTTATCTTCTGCATATGTCCATTTCGACAACAAGTCTCATCATTGGGCGCTCAGCATGGATCGGTCCATAATATACCATAAAACGAAGAACAAATAAGATGTTTGGGTACTCACTCTAATTCTTATTTTAAAGCAAAACAAGTACCATGGATTCTCTTAATATATATATTATTGGAAGTGTTTGATACGAAAAATATTGGCGATAATAATGAAATAAGCCAACTTGTTGACGAGCCTTTTATAGAGACAATATTTGAAGTATCATAAACAAAACTTCCATTATTCTCCTTATATGTAAATATATAACTTTGATAGGTCCAATTTTGAAAATGAAAATCAATTTTCAATAAATTGGGAAATTGATTATTGATCAGTAAAAAAATGTACGATCCTAACTGTTTTTGTAGATGTTTGTTTCTTTTTGTACATTGATGCGCTGATTGTTAAAGTAGCTGTAGCATAAGACACGGTACATTTGTTATTCTGGTCATGAATAGCTCAAACCGGTGCTTGGGGCCGTCTTGAACTTACTAAGCTCATTGTTGAAGGCTTGATGGCGACTTCAAGATGAAGAACAACAATAAAAGCGTTGGTCATTTGCTTGCTTTTACCATGTATTTGTAGAGACTTTGTCTAAGGTACATTTACTCAATATCATTTCATTCATCATTGACAATAATTAATTTTATCAGCATTATAGCTATAACGAATCAGTGTATTTATATGAATTGATAACATGTTACAAATAGTAGGTTGTTCAAAGGAAAAGGTACGTTTTTGGTCAAGACGAGGTTTGTCTTAAAATACATATTTCAGTAGGTAGTATGTCACCATGTGAACTGCAAAGATCTATGTTCATTCTCAAAGTTTGAACTTTTTGGAGAATTTACCCTTTACGACAGAGTTCAATCAACTAAAAATAGTTTCTCGAGGAGTTTTAATGATTGCGAATGATCGTGAACACATGGGTGTTTCCGATGCTGCCGTTGTCCCTCGATCGTCCTTGTTTTTTGACTGACGGTTCGGTTGTCAGTTACTTCATTTGACCATACATATTTTTTTGCTCTGTAACTACGGCAGTAGAATACCGAAGGAACAAGGAAAGTGATGATTACAATAAGTCCATAGACTTGGGAAAAACAGCAACACAGAAAAAAAAGACAAAACAAATACGCAAGACAGCAAAAGGCACAGAAATAAAGACGACATTCAGAACTATAGCACTCATAGGGTGGACTGCCTTTTTTTTTAATACATAACACAAATCTTTATTGCACTATAATGCTGTTAACAGACATTTATAGGGTACAGCGATCCCCTATAAATTGTAATATAATGTATGGTATATAGAACAATCATACTATAGGGTACAGCGATCTCCCATAAATTGTAATATAATGTATGGTATATAGAACAATCATACTACATTAACCTTATTGTCATTAAGTGAAGTAACAATTTATATATTTATGAGTTAGAAAATAACGCAGATCAAATTTAAAAAAAATAAAAAAAATAGGTGTACATATTACTTTTTAGGAATAATTCTGTTTTCTTCAGAAAGTAATCAGCCTTTAATGTTTTAAAATCGAAATTGCCACATCTTTTTAAAAATTCTTTTTTAAATAAATAGAAAACATCTAATTCTTTTGTTTTCTTCTCTGATATGTAGAAAGACTTAAGGATACCGAACAATATAAGTATAAGGATAAAGTTCAATCCATAATAATTTTCTTCATTTATCTTGCAACGAAATACAATTGTTTTCAAATTAATCACATGATTATCTATTTTAAGGTTACTAAACAAAATTTTCATTTTTTCCCAGAATATGTTTAAATTTTTGCAATGTATGAAAAAGTGTTCATAATTTTCTGCCTCATTACATAAAGTACATAGACGCAGAGTCAGATAACCGCCATATTGCCAATAGCTGCTTACAAGGTAAAATATAATGCATATAATATAAAATATAATAGCTTACATTATTACATCTTTAATTTATTTTCCTTTATAAATCTATAATTAAAAAGTAGTGATTTTTGCTCTATAAGTCACTATCTTCCAAATAGGTTTCCCATTTTGAAAATCCAACTGGTTTTACATAGACAAATGCCATAAGTGATGTATATATATATTTTTTGACGATAAATCTTGCAATATGTATTTTTTTCATTAATATAGATAATATAATCTCTCATCCAATTGTTGTAAATTAAACTTTTCCCCTGCAATTTTATGAATTTGTTTCCCCAAATTATTTGTTTCCTGATTTCTCTGTAATTTTCCGGGTTATTTTTATTGGATGCCAATTTATGTTTTATCCATATATCAACAATTTTTTTGTAGAATTCTGGCATAGTTGTATTGAAATTATTAATGTTGTGAATATTATCTATATTCATTACAAACAGCATGAAATTTTTTCCAATGTTGTCGAAATAAAATTTTAATAATTCAGCTAGGTAACTTGTCATCAAACTCTGTTTTCCTTCTCACCCAATTACCATATATGGTATCTATAAATATATCTCTGTTTATTATTTTCAAACCCCCTTTGTCGTATTTTGAACATAGGACAGTCCGTTTCACTTTCTCTTGTTTTCCAACCCAAATAAAGTTAAATACCATTTTTTGTAAATTTAGAAATGTACTCCTTATTTATATCAGTGACCGATGCTACATGTATGTGATATTTGGAATTATCAAAGATTTAGCAACAGTTTTCTCTTACTCCAATCGCGTACAATTTTTTTCTGCTTTGGCATATTGTTTGTTAAAGTTTAATTTCGCACATTAACATTTTATCATGACCAAAATAAACCCCAAGACATTTTACTACTCACTTTGTCCAGTTTATATTTTCAACTTTTTCTTTACAGCGTTTTAGTCGTCCCATCCATAATCCCTCGGTTTCATTTCTATTGAGTACTAAACCTGATAACGATCCAAAAGTTTCAATTAAATTTAATGCCGAACTTATTTCTTGTTTTGATTGGACAAAAATAGTCGTGTCATCTGCAAGCTGTTTTGATTTAAGACTGAGTTTTGCCATCTAAATTTAATTGAATTCCTTTAATGTTGTTGTCTTGTCTTATCCTACATGCCAAAATTTCAACTGCTATAACAAAGATTAGAGTGCTAACAGGACGTCCTTGGCGAAGGCCTCTAGAATTAGGAAATGGTGAAGAAATCCATTCATTACTCTGAATGCATCCTTTAATATTAGTGTACAAAGTTTTTATCCATTTAATGATAGAAGTTTTAAAGCCGAATTTTTGAAGCGATTTGTACATAAAGTCCCATTCTAAAAAATCAAAAGCTTTAGAAAAATGAAGGAAAAGAATTGCACCTTCTACCTTCAATTTATCTGCATAATCAATGATATCTTGTATCTGTCTGATATTAAATCCAATATATCTGTTTTTAATATATCCATTTTGGTCAGTGTGAATAATTTTATGAAGTAATGGTTTGATTCTTTGTCCTTGAGAATAAACAATGATTTTTGTATCTACATTAAGTAGAGTTATGGGACGGTTGTTATCTTTTTTATAGATTAAAGTTATCAAGCCAAGTGTCTGTAAATTAGTAAGTTCTCCCTTTTCATAACAACAATTAAAAATGTTAAAAGCAACTTGTTTCAAATGTGTCCAAAATATTCTGTAAAATTCTACTGTGAGTCCATCAATTCCTGGTGATTTATTAAGTTTCATAGTTTCATACTAAAAACAGTTTTTGTACATTCCTCATCTGTTAATTTTCCTTCTGCTGTTTTACTTTCATTTTCAGGAAGCACATAATTTTTTTTTTATTTTTTAATATATTCGTCAATTTCTTTTCTATTTGGATTTTTTGAAGTATAAAGTTTTATATAATAAGTTCTCTCAATATCAAGTATTTTACGTTGATCTATCTCTACTCTACCATTTACATTTTTCAAAGCAGTAATAGTTTTTTTTTGTTTGTCTTGATTTTTCTAAGCCTAAAAATATTTTGCTTTTTTCCCTTCTTCTATCCATTTTACCCTAGATCTGATTTTAGCCCCTTTTATTTTTTTATCATAAAGTTTCCCAAGTTTTTCTTCAGTTTCATCAATTTTATATGATATATAAAAAATTTCATCTTTATTTTTTAAACAAGTCTCGTTGTCATGAATTTTATTCAGTCTTTGATGTCTCGATTCAAGCATGCCATCAAAACTGGGAGTGACATCAGGTGCTGGGGAAAGGTAAACATGTCCTGCTCCGCTAGCGGCACCCGCTACACTATCAGTGAGTCAATACAGGAGTTATGTTTTCCATGAAGACGTGAAATATTTCCGTTTTCATTTAGGACACTGACACGTCATAGAATTTCAAGATGGATGAAAGTAACTAAGGTTGAACAAATCACTGACTTAGCAGCTTTTGGTTTCAAACGTCCATCTTCTTCAATGTTTATCAAAAGATCTGAGTAAGAAGCTGAAGTAGATGTATCAGTAGTCTGTTAAATTTCAAGTTCATTGGATTAGATCTGATGTAAATATTTCTTGAATTTATGATTATTAACTGAAAGTACATCTTAACATAGCCATTATCTTTATCATGACATTTGTTCAGACAAAAGAGTTTTGAATTTAATTGCCGCAAAAAGATAAAATAGAATTAAAAGCGTATGGAAAAGGGTGTCCTGTTTGATGACATTTTTTATGTATTTCTTGTAAAGAGTCTGTACATTTTTGTGAAAAAAAAAATGGAACTATAATACAAAAGACAAATTCCGTTGGAAACTGACATCCATTTATACACAATGAACAGCAGTGTTAAATGTCAGAGCTTTTATATAATTTAATTAACGAACTTAGAATGTTGGGGGAATAAATAAACACTTTATTGCATAATTATACCCTTAAGGTTTAAAGCAAGACAAAACAATATATACAACATATAATATTACAATACAAAATATAAGTATACGATAACTCTCTGACCGGTGTGGGCCGTATATCAATGCCACTGATTGTTTTAAAAAGGTACAAGGTTTGAATTAGGGTTTAAAATGAAGTTACTTTTTCAAATTAGGTAAAGTTTTTTGAAATTTGGGAAATTTAAAGGTATGATTTTGAATAATTCAAACCTTTTCTGTTCATTAACTTTACAGTTTAGTAAAAATGGGATTCATCTTCAATCACTCTACAAGTATTACATAATCTCTGTTCACGGGAAATATTTTTGTAACGACCAGTTTCTATTTGTAGACAATGCTCGCTTAAACGAAATTTTATTAAAATTTCTCTATTTTCAAATGAAAGTGACAATAAAAGTCCGAAACGATCAAAGGAAGAGACCAGTAAGGAAAATCCGTATAACATTCGACTAAATCAGGGAAACACAATCCAACACAGAACATTTTTGGCAAGCCGTCATATTCCCGACTTGGAACGGGCATTTTATAAATAAAATGGTGGGTTAAACCAGGTTTAATGATGCATCAACCTCCCGCTTATATGACGACTAACTATAGCTTCTGTGTGCCCAGATTGTGTAAAATGTCAAAGCCATAATATTGTCAGGGGGCACTTCACTATTTCAATACGCCAATATTTGACAGACCACGAAAATAGTACTATAAAAAATAGTGCCTTATAATTTGTAGTGACTCCAGCCAATTGATACATGTTATAATCAGCAAGATCATAGAAATGACAATTCTGATAAATATTTTTCCAAACTATATCTAGTTTAAATTGCTATATAAAAATAATTGTGATTCATCACTAAATGATGAAATTTTGTCTTTAATACAGTCTCAAAACCGGTGGTATTTAAACAATAGAATGAAAACTCATGTTTAGGAAAGATAATAATGAAAAGGTTGCAATGTTTAAGGGCTTTATGAAGCCCTGTAAAAGTTACTTATAAGATGAAATTTTATGATCTATAATGTCCATGTGACAAATCTTGAAATTGGCAAATAAATTTAAAATGAGTTGATATTTATTCCGTTTTTTGAAAATTAAAGTTTCCGGAAAACATTGGCTTCCAAAGAGTTTAGGATGTGAACATTCTTCATAACGAAATTAGCCAGAAAAAAAAATAAGCATTGTCATTAAAGATGAGAGCATTGATTGAACTATGAAATTGTCACTCCATACGCTGGGTAGGTAGGTAAAATGCTGCGTTCCGCAATTGAAATTTAGCCTAAATTTCAGAACTTCAATGTCAAGGTTAAGGTATGAAGATGTATTGAGTATATTAGTTTTCTCTTTAATTTTAAGCTCAATGGGGTAGATCGAATTTAATCTTTGAAATTCGGATTATTAAGAAAATGAATATGAGTGGTATATTAGAAGGTGAAATTTAAAAACTGTACTAGTAGTATTTTGTTTTCTGTGTTCAAACTTCATTCCAATCAAAGAAAATTGTAATCTAAAAAAGGGGCACGATTTGTTCCCATCGAAATCTTTATTGTCTGTTAAAAAATGTTAGATAATGTTTACATTATAATTCTGATCATTTTATCAAACTTCTCGCATATAATCAAGCTTGAAAAGGCTATGCTGTCTACAGCCACGTCCTTTGTTTTGCAATATAGGTAGTTCCCCCTGTCGAGAGAAATGCCAAGGCTTTATAATTTATTTTTTTATAAATTAGGCGAGGCTGTCAGTGAGAAAACTATCACATAATGTATAATTTTTATGGACAAATTGACTATTCAAGATCCTTTTCCTGTTAGAGTTATCCTTCTAAGGTGGCCATTGGGAATTATGGCTATGAAAACTTTCTACCACACAAAAAAGACACATTCTTTTCCTAACAGATATCATGATAAGGATGGGTATTATCTAAGGTTGCGGAACTTGCATTGTTTGTTAAAACCCCGACGATCATTATATATCGGTTTATGTTATATGTTACAGCGGTTATGGATGTTTTGTCATTGAAGCACCCATATGACTCTTGGACGAATACCACGACAATCATAAAAAATAGGTTTGTTCTCTTCCTTTTTTTAGAACGAATATCGCGGAGATATGATGAATGGGAACCTGTCTAAAAAGGCAAACGTTTTTCATGATATTGACTATCGGTGTGAAAAAAGTAAAGAATATCTTGCAAATACAATAGAACGTCTATAAAACACTGAATACAACTTATGTACATATAGTTTTTCATTGAAGATCTTATGGTGGCTTTGAGTTGTTATTGCTCCCCTTGGGGTCGTTGTCTCTTTGGCACATTCCCCGTTTCCCTTCTTTTTCTTATTTATTTGTAAAATATGCTAGAGCATGTTTATGAAAAATACCATGATTACAAAAATTTTATTTGTCACGAATCATTACCTTTGCATCCATGTGAACTATTGAAATAGTTTTTACAGCAAAAGGCCTTGGTTTTATTATGATTTACCTGCCTAAAAAATATGAAATGAGGGTGATAACATAAGTACTGAACAGTATTGTTAGGAATCAAAGTAGAAATAAAGAGCAAAACCATCGGATAAACTGCAATGGTCCTGATATTTAGCAGGTTTTTTTTAAACAAATGGTTAGCAGGCAAAATCATCCCTTCCATTGTAGTAGTGTCCGGAAGTGACTCAACGACAATTGATATTACAAAATTCGTAGATTATGAAATAAATTTTCATAAACAATTATCTTTTACACTGTTATAACCATCTAATATAATGAAAATGAATGAATCACAAAAATGAAGAAATTGAATGCAGTATTTTCCACATGTAAATTGTTTGCTTTAATAGATATTGATTAAGAAATAGATTATTGTAAGCGGGCTCTATGCTAATTAAAACATGGTAAGACCTTATATTTTTCGATATTTTATACCGAGCGATAACCACAGTTAGCACAGAGCCCAATTGAAATAATCTATTTCGATTCTAATATGGTTTAGAAATGTTCTGAAAATTTAAAGCGGTACTAAAGGGATGTTTTAAAATTCCATTTTGGTCGTAAAAAGTAAACATAGACCATGAAACAACATAGTAAGCATATAAGGGTTATAAAAGATTGCTTTTCATCATTTTTTGTTTAACATTAAGCCTTATTTACGAAAAAAAATAATAAAAAAGTGTTATTCCTGTTTGAGCTATCTACGGTTGAGATTATGACGTCCGTTATTCGTATTGTGACGGCATTGAGGGCTCTATGTTTATAAGAACCCTGTAGTGTTCTCAATGCGTTTGAAAGACGCCATATTAGAAGTTGAATTAGCATATCTATTAATTGACAGCGAAAATCTGTTTTAAAAGTCCAGTTTAAAAGTGCCTATCAGGGAATAATGAATAAAGTCATTCAACATCATTATGTATTTTGAATATAATAGTCTAAGATTGTATTTTTCCTCCTTTGATTATAAATCATAAAAGTCAAAACTAATTTCCCTTTTCCTGAAACTTTTTGAATTCTTTTAATATATTCGCTATCATTTAGAAAAATTACAAAATTTAGCATTTTAATATGCTCACTGATATTTACATGCTAGCTTATTTATGTTTTTCGGCGGTTACCAAATTAACAAAGAAAACTATACTCACCTCAAACAAACTCCCTTCGGAATACCAAATGCACATGATTTACTTAAGACAGAGAGTAAAAATAACCATATAACATATTTTATATTCATATCTAACAAGGAGGAATAAAATTGTTCGGATCATTTTATTGTTTCTCTAAGGATATGAACTTCATATTATTGTTTAATATTTACACATCAATACTCATTTTGCTGTGTAGTTCGACCTTTTTGGCTGCAAAAATGCATTCACATCAAGAATAAAATAATAATATCTAACGTATACTCAAATTGAGTTTGAGTATGGAAAATTAATGCTAAAAACTCAAAATAGAACCGAGAGAATGAACAACCGAAATAAGCTAAAAACTACGTCCACCATTTAAATCAACAATTAGTTTCAAAGAAATGAAAAATGTTGCTTCTGTTTGAAATCGAGGGCAACATTCAAGAAAAATAATACAAGTATTACTTTTCACAGAACCTGTTGAGTAATATCGGGGTATGAATGTTGTCTCAATGAAATGAATATATCCAAACTTTATGATAACGTGGTGATTCTAACTTTCCCATTGTTAACTCTCAGTTTTTAGCAAAATAAAACCCATATCTCTTTCCAAAATGGAATTTACATTTCATAGCCTATTCGCTTTTGTCATTGTTGAATGTAGTCTCAATGAAATGAATATATCCAAACTTTATGATAACGTGGTGATTCTAACTTTCCCATTGTTAACTCCCAGTTTTTAGCAAAATAAAACCCATATCTCTTTCCAAAATAGAATTTACATTTCATAGCCTATTCGCTTTTGTCGTACATGTAATGGATACAGCGATTTCGTCAAAAGAGCGTGTCTTATAAGAAGCAGTAGATGCCTACTCTACCGATGCACCTGATCTCACCCATGGTTTTTATTTGGTCCGTGTTATTCATCTTTGTATATATATGTGTGTGTGTCCATTTTTCTTTTCTGTGCCGTACTCATATTATGTATTTGTTTCTTTGTATTTCTGAGTTTGCCATTGTCTTTTATTGTTCGTTTCACATTTAGATCGTATTTGGTATTTGTTCTCTATAAGTTTTTAAACGTGTTTGAGTTAATGGTCTTCCAAACGTTTAGATTTTATCTTCACTGAAGAGACATAAGTTGTCGAAATGCGCATATGCAGAATTTAAATTCACAGTTACTTCGGTATTTAGTCATTTGTTACCACTGGGTCGATGCCACTGCTGGTGGACTGTTAGTCCCCGAGGGTATTCACCAGCCCAGTAGTCAGTACTTCGGTGCTGACCAATAAGCCAATTTCGTTTGGAACCGTACAATGTCTAAATTGTTGTACATTCTGTTTAAAACTTAGGAGTATCTCCCTCATGCAAAGCTCTGTCCTTAGCTGATTTTGGCTTTACATTTAGATCTTATTGGTTATTTGTTCTCTATCAGTTTTCAAATATTTTTGAGTTTATGGTCTTCCAAACGTTTAGATTTTATCTGCACTGATGAGACATAAGTTGTCGAAATGCGCATATGCAGAATTTAAATTCACAGTAACTTGGGTATTTAGCCATTGGGTAAATTTCGTTGAAAACTAAGGAGTATCTCCCGCTTGCAAAGCTCTATCTTTAGCTGATTTTGGCTTCACATTTAGATCGTATTGGGTATTTGTTCTCTATCAGTTTTTAAACATGTTTGAGTTAATGGTCTTCCAAACCTTTAGATTTTATCTGCACTGAAGAGACATAAGTTGTCGAAATGCGCATATGCAGAATTTAAATTCACAGTTACTTCGGTATTTAGTCATTTGTTACCACTGGGTCGATGCCACTGCTGGTGGACTGTTAGTCCTCGAGGGTATTCACCAGCCCAGTAGTCAGTACTTCGGTGCTGACCAGAAAGCCAATTTCGTTTGGAACCGTATACAATGTCTAAATTGTTGTAAATTCTGTTAAAAACTAAGGAATATCTCCCTCATGCAAAGCTCTGTCCTAAGCTGATTTTGGCTTTACATTTAGATCTTATTGGTTATTTGTTCTCTATCAGTTTTCAAACATTTTTGAGTTTATGGTCTTCCAAACGTTTAGATTTTATCTGCACTGATGAGACATAAGTTGTCGTAATGCGCATATGCAGAATTTAAATTCACAGTAACTTGGGTATTTAGCCATTTGGTAAATTTCGTTGAAAACTAAGGAGTATCTCCCGCATGCAAAGCTCTATCTTTAGCTGATTTTGGCTTCACATTTAGATCGTATTGGGTATTTGTTCTCTATCAGTTTTTAAACATGTTTGAGTTAATGGTCTTCCAAACCTTTAGATTTTATCTGCACTGAAGAGACATAAGTTGTCGAAATGCGAATATGCAGAATTTAAATTCACAGTTACTTCGGTATTTAGTCATTTGTTACCACTGGGTCGATGCCACTGCTGGTGGACTGTTAGTCCTCGAGGGTATTCACCAGCCCAGTAGTCAGTACTTCGGTGCTGACCAGAAAGCCAATTTCGTTTGGAACCGTATACAATGTCTAAATTGTTGTAAATTCTTTTAAAAACTAAGGAATATCTCCCTCATGCAAAGCTCTGTCCTAAGCTGATTTTGGCTTTACATTTAGATCTTATTGGTTATTCGTTCTCTATCAGTTTTCAAACATTTTTGAGTTTATGGTCTTCCAAACGTTTTGATTTTATCTGCACTGATGAGACATAAGTTGTCGTAATGCGCATATGCAGAATTTAAATTCACAGTAACTTTGGTATTTAGTCATTGGGTAAATTTCGTTGAAAACTAAGGAGTATCTCCCGCATGCAAAGCTCTGTCTTCAGCTGATTTTGGCTTCACATTTAGATCGTATTGGGTATTTGTTCTCTATCAATCTTTAAACATGTTTGAGTTAATGGTCTTCCAAATGTTTAGATTTTATCTGCACTGAAGAGACACAAGTTGTCGAAATGCGCATATGCAGAAGTTAAATTCACAGTAACTTCGGTATTTATTTATTTAAACTGACGGTACGGATCTCACTTTACTACCTCAAAAGCTACTAGCTTCACTATGATTATGTTCCACCACTGTTTCTTATGTCAATTTTATGGTCGTCATCACGATTTGATTGGTCGTTACATGTAATCATTTCACAAATGAAAATGGACATCTTTCAATAGATCCCGAGTTCTTACTACAATGGGGTTTTCACCTACAGTGTGGCAAGTGCCACATGTGTTGCAGGTAATGTCTACCTTTCGGGAAGACCTGATGCCACTCTTTTTTGTGACTGATTGTGCACTGTTATTGCTTTACTGTTTGTGGTGTTTGTATTATGTTTCGTTTGTTTCGTCCTCGTAATTAAGGTTGCTTTTCTGTATATGTTGCTCATATTGCCATGTTTTCTGGATTTATATATTTATTTACATCAGATTTAAATAATCTTTCCTGACTGGTGAAGAGGTGGTCAGATGATATTTCTTAATCTATGTTATTATTTTACATGTCAATATCGCGATATTGACCTGTCCAAGTGCTCGCTGTATTGACTGATAGGTTTGAATTGTAGTTGTTTTTTTTTGCGAAACAAAATAAGTGTTAAATGTAACTATTATAAAATTGAAATTGGCAATTTTTATGCAACTGTTGTTGTCAATAAGAAAAAAAAAATCGTTTTGACATTTTTTACACCATCTCTCTCTTGAGCTTTATTAGTATTTTAGTTGTTTTCAGAATGCCAAATGCCAGAATGTGGGCGAAGAAAAAAAAGAAGATGTGGAGACATTGTCAGATTGGATCAGGTCGATAAAGCCATTAATTGTTAATCGTATCCGGCGCTTGAAACATCTATGAAAAGTAGTATATTTGATAATTTTCTTGTTGCAAAAACATNCCCACCCCCCCCCCCCAAAAAAATACAAACAACAGAACAAAAATACATCATAGTACTCGCAGACAAAGCTTTCATGAATATTGTGTTTGTATGTGATAAAAAAACTATTTTGACTGTCTTGTTAAAGAGTTGGGTAAAAAATGTAGTGACAGTTTATCAGACAATCTTACTTATACCCCAACTACAATATCTAAGGACGAAATAATCACAAATCGCACTTCTTTGTTAGCACCCTTCGGTGTTAAAGTGGATGAAGAGATAACAATTATCTCCCTTACATAAGCTTCACAAGAATACCTACAAACAGAGATTCATTGCAGGATCTGCCAGATGCACCGCTAAGCCCTTATCCAAACTCCTCACTTTATTAAATGTAGTTAGAGATGGTCTTAAAAGCTACTGCGAAAAAAAAACTAACAATCTACGAGCGGTTTGAATCCGATTTGGATTCTTAAAAACTCCAAAGATCTTGAACAGCTCTCCTCAAACAGTCTCGCATACTGCAATAGCATTAAAACGTTTGATATTTTCTACCCTTTATACAACCCTTCCACAAAATAAACTCAAAACAGTAATTTTTGATCGACATTTTTGTTGAATATGGAGGCTGTGTTTTTCAACAATCAATACGGATTCCTATGGGAACAAATTGTGCGCCACTTTTAGCTGACCTTTGTCTTTATTCGTATGAAGCAAATTGTTTTACAAGGGCAAATACAAGAGAAACAAAAACAACTGGCTTAGACTTTTAATTACAGCTTCAGATACTTTCTCTTAATAACCTAAAATTTAAAGAATATTTACATCAGATCTACCCCAGTGAACTTGAAATTAAAGAAACAAGCGATGCACCCAATTCTGCTTCATATCTCGACCTTTTGATATACATTGACGAACTTGGACGTCTGAAATCTAGGTTATATGACAAACGTGATGATTTTGACTTTTGTGAACTTTCCCTTTTCCTGCAGCAATATATCTACCTCCCCGCATATGGAGTGTATATTCCACAATTAATTCGTTACTGTAGAGCTTGTAGTTCAAACAGTGACTTTGTGGAAAGAACAAAAGCATTGTCACAAGAACTGCTGAGTCAGGGCTTTGTTCAGTCATTGTACTTTCGTCCCTTCAGAAATTCTATGGCCATCACCACATAGATATGAAATGTCGGTGTCACAAATGAAAATTGACATTTTCAGCTAGGGTCACGTCTTCCCGCATTTGACATTACCGATTCTGACTTTACCCTGGATTGACTAATTGACTAATTGACAGTGTGACGGGTGCTGTATACAGAGCAGGACATGCTTACCCATCCGGTGCACCTGATGTCACTCTTTTTGAGGATTCACTTTGTTAATGCTGTAGTTTTTATTGTTGTATTCGTAGTGTTTGCGTTTTGTGGTTGTGTAGCGTCTTTGGTAACCGTCCTCTGGAGTTCTTACTTTTGCCTTGTCTCTTGACTTTGATTTATGTAATCTTGTTCTGTGTACCTTCGGTATTTTACTGTTGTTGTTTTTTCATTTCATTCCATGATAACAAATATATTTCCATGGTATGACAAATTTCATTGTTATGACATATAAGACAATTGCATGCACTTCAAATATGCGACGATTGGTGCATCTTTTATCGAAGAAAGAGTGTTTTATGCAATTTTTTTTTTTGAACACTTGACATCTATTTCATAAATAAATAAAACAATGTAAATGTTCTTTAATAAAATAAACACAATAGTTACTTATTTAGAAAATTAATAATAATCACGACATAGCCAGATTTTGGGATAGCAATATGGACTTACACATGAATAATACCCTCACCTTCGACCCAGTAATTTGTCGGTCCACATTGCTATCCCTTGGTCAGTCTCGTGATAGTTGTCTCTATGAAAGAAACTTTAACATAAATATACAAAATGCGATGATACTTTGCAGTTTTTTTAACTGTACAATTCATATATCTCTGTTTATTGTTGAAGCGGCCAATTGAGGATTAAGGCTTGAAATAAATCTGTTCAGGAGTTGTCCGATGATTTCTTTGTCACACTTTTTTATGATTTGAAACTTAAAATTTCGAGAAATAATAAGATGTATACATACTACATCTTTTAATTTTCAGATTACTATACTCGTGTCATAACATTTTTCTTTGGGTATGAAATCCCATTAATTTCAAAGTTTAATGCTTCAAAAAGTATATTTGATACGAATTATTCGAACTATTGCTTTAATATTCTCTTATTTTATCGGCAATATGTACATTTTCTCTTTGATCTTACTGACTGATATTGTCAGTTTCTCCGTACTGACCTGATACAAGAAAATATCAGGCAATGACGTCATGAAATTGACATCATGACTCTTACGATGTTGCCGATAAAAACAATAATGGTAGTTTTGAAGGTCTCGACAGAAAATATCACTAGTATCACAGATCGTCCTATCGGACTCGCTACGATACGGTGATATTTTCTGTCTCGACCTTTAAAACTACCATTATTCTATATGTATCTGTTTTGTTGATCTCACTTCCATCAAGTTTAATTTTTGGAAAGTAATTGCTTTGTTCGGTTGTTTTCTTTAGCTTTCTTACCATCTTGTACGGGTTCAGGTAACTGTCAGTATCTGACTCGGGCGAACTTTTGCATTGATTTGAAATACTATTATTAGCAGTGAAGACGGTATATTCATGATGATGACATGCGGCTAATACCGGCTGATAAGGAGTCAGGTAATCTGAGATTTTTTGTGGGTCAAACTCCGACGATTCGTCACTTTCCGTCTCTTTTTGGGAATTGTTTCTTTCAATATCATATGGCTCTACTGCACTACGTTTACAAGTTTCAGCTCCTATGCCTAACATATTGTCACTCTGAACGGCATGAATATGTTCATTTATTCCACTTTCATCTATACTATCGTATACCCCTTCAGCTAGTTATGACCTCGTGGAATTTTCTCTTGCTAACTGAATACGTGTATTATCGTTCCTGTATCTTCTGCATTGAATGAAACAAATGATAATTATCAAAGCGATAAAAATTGTTGATGTTAATGAATACATTACTGTATCCTTTGACGAAACTCCTGGAAAAGAAAAATATAAATTTTGCAACCAATTTTATTTCTGAAGATAGTTTTTTTGACAAAGACGTATCTTTATATCAAATTCACCATTTTGAAAGAAAATGAAAACATGTGATTAAATACTTAGCACAGATATGTTCTATTTTGTATACATAATATAGCCGGAAGTTAACAGTCCATTTCATCATATCCAATCTGACATGGCCATATCAGCCTGCCTCGTTCTGAAAAAGCCATATCAGACCAGTGATATGGCCATTTCATCCCGGGTATAATTATAACTCCTAATTGGAAGTATATGATAAACAGATTAAGACATGGCCTTTCAATATGAGCACGGTCATTATCCCTCGACCCATATCAGTTCGGCTGACGTCTCGAGCTGCTATGGGAGTCTCGGGATGATAATCGTGCTGATATAGAAAAGGCCGTGAATTGATATATAATTATAGGTGATTCAATTATAAATAAAACGCAAAATATCAGCCAAGGAAAGTTTGTATGTGTATGAGATGCCACTTTGTCGCTAAAATTTCCAAGTTTTAGATTTGTATCTTATCCAGGTAACAAGTTTTCTGGCAAGCACCGAATTATTGTACTGGTGTACTTTATGTAATAATCCCAAAATAATGACTAACATTTCTAATTTCGGCTATTTGCTTTTATTCTTTTAGTGGAAATTGAATTATTTTTTGCATTTACATTTAAAATGTCTTTGTTTGCTGAAAAATAGCAAAATACCAAAGTCCTGTTTTTGTTATTTCTGCAGAAGACAATTTCGATAATTTATGTGTCTTCAGCGAAATAGAATCAAGAAATTTCAAACAGAAAGATAAAAGTTTGTTGGAGAACAAATCACCAATTTAATCTAAATGAAAAGACAAAATCAGCCAGGGACAGAATTTTACACGAGGTAGGTACTCATTGGTTTTCAAAAAAATCCCAATAAAATTAGATTTTGTTAGTTTCCAAACAAAATTGGTTTCCATCCATTCATGGCACAAATAAATCTCGTGTACTGATCCCAAGCGCTTATTTTCCATGCACGTTTTATGTCATTAAACTTGTGAAGATTTCCAAAATTCTGCATTTCTCTTTTTCTAGCCAAGATATGAAATGCATTACTATTCAAACGATCATCGACAAACAATCTTAAATTGAGATTAAAATGCGACATATTGGCGGGAGTATGTATTTTACAGCTAAAAAAGACAGATCAAGGAGAAAGAAGACAACTGGAAATCAATATTTTTCGTCAATAATTTACCCCAAAAACAAATATTTCAACGATTTCAAATAACAAATTTTATTTATAAAATAAATATAGATGGCCATTTATATGGCATTCTTATAAACACAATGTAGATGCGATTGATAGTAAAATGAATATACATTAAATAAGAGTGACAGCAATATTTATCTTGGCCTAAGGTAGTTCGATCCTAATAAAAATATCAGACAGAATTTTTTTCTTTTCAGATATTTTGTAGGTCTTTACCTATATGTTCCGAAAATAAAATAAAAATGATATGTCACCGATCATCTTTTCCTGTAATCAAGCTTTGAAAATCAGGCCAAATTCAGTATTTTTCAGCAATATTTACAAAGAATATATAGGAAACTGTGAGAACGTGCTTATTGTTTATCTTTCATATAAAATAAATATCAGACAGATTTTTTTTATTTTTTGATATTTCAGAGATATATACTTAAGCTATCTGTTACGCTGAAAAAATCTACATGTCACCGTTCGATTAAGAAAGTTATTTGATATAGTTTACGTAATAGACAATATTTACGGGTAAAGGGAGCTAATTGGCGGGAAAGTGTATGTCAATCTATTCTGACGTCACAAGGAATAGGCCAATACAGGATTATTCCGGCTTGAAAATCAAGTCAATTCCGCATCCGATTCGTGTTACACAAATGCGCCAATCGAATGCGCCGTGTATTAATGTCGATCTACCTTAAAACAATTTGCTCATTATTGAAGATCTGAATTTTTACTTTCAGATACCGAGTTTAAATTGAAAAAGACATAAGGTAAATGTGCATGTGTGGATCTACTCCATATCCTTCATTGTTTATCTATAGAATATTTATATTAAAGTTGAGTTTTTGATATCCAAATATTTCTGAATTACCTGACAAACCGGAATTGCTTGAAGGATACGGACAAAAGGGGGGGGGCATGAACCGAAATATTTTAAAGCAAGTGTCATTGCAAAATTAAAACAGAAGTGGGATCAAGTGTTCCGTAAGAGTGATTTTATTCATTGATTCATCTACATACAATATTAAAAAAAAAATCAGAAATATGCACAATAAATGTTTCAGGAATTAGTTCATAAGAAGTTTTAAAATAGTGAATAATTTTTGTATTTATGTAAAAAAGTGTCAATAGAATAAATGTGCTTTATTGTTTAAATAATGATATTAATTTGAAATATTTATTTTAAGTGGGAATTTTGATATTTTTCATCCATAAAATGTTAAAAAATATATGACGTGATCTGTGCCTGATAAAAGTACAAATGAAATGATAAATAACAAACAAAAACAATGCTCATATGTATGATAAGATAGATTTTAAAGTAAGTGAGAACCGAACTGTCAACCCAAAACGAATAATCCTAAGACAATGGCAACATCGGAAATAACAAAGAAACAGAGACACAACATGAGTACGACACAGAAAAGAAAAATGAAGACACACTCACACAAAAATGATGAAAACGGACCTAACAAAAAAACATGGGTGAGATCAGGTGCACCGGAAGAGTAAGCATCTCCTACTTATTATAAGACACCCGCCGTGTTGAACATGTCAAATCCGGTAGAGGAAACAAAAATTAATGCTTTGTTTTGGGTCGTTTTAACCTGTATATGGGATGTTGTCTCCTTGACATTTACCCCATTTCCTTTCTTTTTCAATAATTAAGCTTTAAAGGGAAATATATTTTGTCATCTGGGAAACAGATATCCCATCGCGGTCCACATGATGGTGACGTCGACCGTAAAACCTCTGGGGGATGACTTCAAGTATTGGGATAACATAACCTTATTTAAGTAGTCTATTTGTGAGCAACCGGGCTCTATAAAGAAAAAAAAACTACATCGGCCACATGCTCTTTAATAGCGAATGAGCTGGGAGATGTAAACTGCGTATGCGGGCGCTGTTTGGATGTTGCTACGAAGAAAAAGGAAGTTTATTATTGGAAAAATGAACTCATCGCGTTTGTCCTACAGCTTAGTTTGAAGTCTGGATAGATCAAATGAAGAAAATCAATAAAGCGAGGGTTGTTTAGTGACAAAATCTTATCTGTATAACGGAAGCTAAAATTGAAGGATATGGCCAGTTTTTTATCTTTATTTTGAAGAAGCCCTTCGAAGAATTCAGCCTCATAAGAGTAGAGAAATAGATCGGCTAGGAGAGGTGGACAGTTTGTGGCAATAGGAATTTAAACATAATTATAACATAATTATGATACTGAGTAAGGGAAGTGCATATTATTAAGATAATGCTTTCATATATGCTCTCCACAACATGTTCCTCTAATAGATTTTTATTGATAAAAATTACCATTCGAAAGACTGTAACATATAATGCAGAAAAAATAATTTCTGGAATGTCATATTGAATTGCACATTTTTGTGTGGTAAAAGCAGTTTTGCCTTACCATCACAGTAAATGGATGTTTGGGAAATTAATAATCCTACTAGCCAGTGGTATTTTTTAAATAGCATTCAGCTATTTCTATTATTCCAAAATGCACAAGTTAAGCTCTGTATGTGTAAAAAAATTTAAACAACACATTATCATTCATATGTGTAAAAATTAGCGCTAACAAGATTGCTACGCGTAGCTATGTCCCCCGCTGCCGCAGTAAAGTCGATAAAGTCCCATAACTCATGCAAAATTTTGCGAATCAAAATGGCGGCAGGAAATTATCAACTGCATTAGGTTGCAAACAGCCAAGCAAAATTTCAGCAAAATCCCTTAATTGGATTTTGTGGAGATGTGTCCACAAAGTCTTCCTATGTTGAAGTATGCATAAAGTCGATAAAGTCCCATAACTCCCGTAAAATTTGTCCAATCAAAATGGCAGCATAATATGATCAAGTACATATGGTGGCAAATGTTCACACACTAGGTCCCACCGTCGCGGTGCGGCAGGGGACAAAAAAAAATTGAGCAGGGTTTCCCCTTAAAATGAATGTTACACATACTGCTAAAATCAAAACATAATTTAAAACGGAGAACATAATGTAATAAATATTCGCATTTTCTCCAAATTAGAACTGTATGGATAGGTTTCTATGGCAACCAAAAGGTCCTCAATCCACTGCAATGCATTTTAGACCCCTTTCAAAAAAAAAAATTGAGCAGGGGTTCCCCTTATAATGTAGGTATGCATACTGCTGAAATCAAGACATATAATTTTATTAAAATTTTAATTTTTTGATTTGGTTGACATGGCAACCATAGACGTACTGAATCTTCAAATGCTTTAGAATTTGGTATTATATAACCCACAAAGTTCCTTTTAGATTTCATGAAGCTAGTGATAATAGTTTTTGAGATATAGTGAAAAACATACGAAAATGCTCAAAGTCCAACAACTCCTACAAAATTTAATGTATGAAAATGGCGGTGCGAAATGACATAGTACTTGTAGTGAATAACAATCCTACAAATTTTGAACAAAAACCAATAAATGGTTTCTGGGGAGTTGCGTCAACAAGATCTCCATTTGTATAGAATGGCTAAAAATCGTCAAAGTCCCATAACTCCTATAAAAATTGACGAATCAAAATGGCCGTGCAATATGATCTAGGACATATAGTGACTAACAATCCTACAAAATTTGAACAAAATCTAATACACGGTTTCCGAGGAGTTGCGTCCACAAGATCTCCAGTTGTTTAGTATTGCTAAAATGGTCAAAGTCCAATAACTCCTATAAAAATTGACGAATCAATATGGCGGTGCGATATGATCTAGGACATATAGGGACTAACAATCCTACAAAATTTGAACAAAATCCAATACACATTTTACGAGGAGTTGCGTCCACAAGATCTCCAGTTGTATAGTACTGCTAAAAATGGTCAAAGTCCCATAACTCCTATAAAAATTGCCGAATCAAAATGGCGGTGCGATATGATCTAGTACATACAGTGACTAACAATTCTTCAAAATTTGAACAAAATCCAATACACGGTTTCCGAGGAGTTGCGTCCACAAGATCTCCATTTGTATAGTATTGCTAAAAATCGTCAAAGTCCCATAACTCCTATAAAAATTGACGAATCAAAATGGCGGTGCGATGTGATCTAGTACATATAGTGACTAAGAATCTTACAAAATTTGAACAAAATCCAATACACTGTTTCCGAGGCGTTGCGTCCACAAGATCTCCATTTGTATAGTATTGCTAAAAATCGTCAAAGTCCCATAACTCCTATAAAAATTGACGAATCAAAATGGCGGTGCGATATGATCTAGGACATATAGTGACTAACAATCCTACAAAATTTGAACAAAATGCAATACACGGTTTCCGAGGAGTTGCGTCCACAAGATCTCCATTTGTATAGTATTGCTAAAAATCGTCAAAGTCCCATTACTCCTTTAAAAATTGACGAATCAAAATGGCGGTGCGATATAATCTAGGACATGTAGTGACTAACAATCCTACAAAATTTGAACAAAATCCAATACATGGTTTCCGAGGAGTTGCGTCAACAAGATCTCCAGTTGTATAGTATTGCTAAAAATGGTCAAAGTCCCATAACTCCAATAAAAATTGACGAATCAAAATGGCGGTGCGATATGATCTAGGACATAACAATCCTACAAAATTTGAACATAATCCAATACACGGTTTCCGAGGAGTTGCGTTCACAAGAAAGTGTGACAGACAGACGGACGGACGGACAAACGGACGGACACACGGACGCAGACCATTACTATGTCCCACCGTCGCGGTGCGGCGGGGGACAAAAAGTATATGATTTTTCATATCAATAATATAGTTTATTAAAAATGCCGAGAGTTAAATAAAATGACCCCGACTAAAAAAATAGCACTGTTGTGTACTAAATATATGTTTTGTTTAGCGGTGTAGACTAATTACTCACGTAGAAAGCTGAGTAAGCAGGTACATAGTATAACTCGAGTTTGTTTTTTCCTCAATTCAAAGTCTACTGGGAAGTTATGAAATTGATCACCACTGTCCTAACAAAGAATATTTTTCTTCACAATCGTAGTTCTTAAAGCTTGTATGATCCCCCCTTATTTTAATAATGTGTATAGGTTTTTTTAAAAATTTTGTTACAACAGGAGAACATAAAGAGGTTTTCACTGTACTTCAGATGTATAGACTTCCTCTGACCCACCAAGTAAACCGGTATATTACAAATAAAAACGGAAAGGCCCAATCTAACTTTTCTTAAGTTTTTGGAGAACTGTTGGTCCAAATAAAATAAATGTACTTACCATATGTAGTGGTGCTAGAAGTAGCCTGTATGTCTACTGACTATAAGGTGTGTGAACGCTCATGACGAACAACAATGAAAGCGTTGTTCCATTGTTTTTTTTTACCAAGTATTTGTAGAGGCTTTGCCTTATGTCAATTTACTCCATATCCTTTCGTTTTTTTTACAAGAGTTTTGTGTGTGGATAAGAATATTTTGATTAACAATATTCTGTAAACTTTTTTTCGACTTTTACGTCTTTAATACAAATAAAATAAACATCCAACATGGAACTACGTCATTTAATGGGAACGCTGTCTATTTGAAAAAGAGAATTTCTATTTTATTCTTTTTTTTCATTGGTAACCAAATTTTGAAACATTTCTGCATTTTTTGGATATTTTCTACAAAATAACAAAATAACAATACAAGTGGGGCTATTGCCCCACAAGATGTTAGCATATTGTGTTGAAATTGCCCCAGAAAGAATAAAATGTGTTGTAAGCATTAAACCTCGAAACAAAATAAAGTATAGGGAATATGAATGAATATAACTTTTAACTTTCCGCAGAGAAATTTCCCCGCTTAAGAAATCGTGTATTGGCA